>JZKD02S0770042.1:0-14743 GCA_000966675.3 Picea glauca
GCACTCCTTGCACTTAACCTAGAGAACCAGACTTAATTTAACACACTTACAAATAGAAAATTATATCTCTATCCGTGCAGACGATTTCTAACATTCATCTACAATTCAAATCCATACAAATGTTTGAGTCTGGACTGTAACTGAGTCTCGGTCCTCTATGTTTCTCTCCCTATCTCCTATGAATATGTGTCTCATCCTCTATCTGGATTCCTCCTCTACTCTACTAGAAACAATACAAGAGTTTATACATGAGGGGCTCAATGAGCTTCCCTCCAAGCTAATCTAGTGGTGTCAAATCACCATTCAAAAACGCCTGACTACCAAGGAAAATTACAATGATGGAAATATGCTCCAAATTAGATACAGATCCCTTCTACCATTAACCACTTAATGGAAACCTTATCTCCAGCTTGTGTGAAGGAACAATTTGGCTCTTCCATCTTGTCAACATTAAATGCCTGGATCACGCTTTAGACCCTCGAAGGAAAAATGAGAGGCCAACGCCTCTCCCTTCCTCGAATGTGCACCACGCGTGTTAATAAGGTAGCGTTTGATGAGGTGGAGCTATGTTCCTACATCATACTCCTCGGATACAAAAATCATGAGATCATGCTCATGAGCTTCCCAGCTCTGTTGAAATCCTCCTGGATCACAAACTTTCTCCTGTAGATATATTTATGATCCTCTTCTTCATTTTTGTTGATGCTACATGTTCCCTGTTGCTCGTGCAACTTCCTTTCTATCTAGCTTCCCCTTTCTAACTACTTCTATTTCTGACCCAACATCAGCTTCCTTATCTCCTCAACCACCTCATCTAGCTGCTCCATTGGTTGTCTCTTCTTTTGCAGGCTCACTTGCTGCACTTCTTCCTTGTCAATGGGTAGATCACATCAACCCCCCATGTTATTTTCTTCACTTCTTGTGACCTTATCTAGCCATTCTGGTGCAGTTCCCCTTCCTGTAGGCTTCTCATTACTAATTTTTTGCCCAACTTCTTCCTATGACATATTTTCTCCTGTCATCTCTGCTCGTGTTGGTTCAAACCCATTATCCTTCTGCTTCTCCTCATGTTGGTATGTCTTTTCTGGCATGGCTATCTCTTGGAAGCCACCTTCTGGTTCTAGATTTCCCAACCAATCCTCCAATTCCTTTAACTCCATTTCCCACTGAGTGAGTAACTCAAATGGGTGCTCCTCTCTTGGGATAGATTCCAGTATTTGCTCCTCCTTTTCCATCACAGTCTCATCTTGTTGTCCTTCAATTTCATCTGCAATGTCTACACTAGCCTCTCCTCAGTTGCTTGACAATAATATCTCGACTCCTCCAATGACCAGAACGCTCCTCTGATCATCCTCCTTAGTGATGAAAGTTTCCAATTTTTCATCATCTTCATTCACGCGGCTTACAACTCCGCATGAATCTTCATGTGGATGAGACCTTTTTTTCGACTCTTCTCCATCCGTCAACACCCCTTACTGGCATGAACTCTCAGTTGAGCTCATATATCCACCCTTTCCCACTTGTCAATTTGGGATGTCTCATCTTCCCTCCTGGTAGTCTACAATATCCATTGATCCCTTCTCATTTCCCACCTGGAAACCCATGAGACCTCTGCCAGATCTCTTTTCCTTATGACTAAGGTTTTCATCATACCTCAACCATATTTTTAACATATGTTGTTGTCCTCTAGCCAACAACTTCTGAATAGGCCACTTAGTTTTCCTCTTCAAATTCCATTCATACCTTCAGCACACCTTTTCCTCCTACTACATCTTGAATGCTAGTCTCTCCATATGGGCTCGAATTTCACTGAGATCCTTGTCCATCCTTGCTTTGCTTTTCTATGGATAGACTTCTCCCCAGCCACGCTCATAACTTCCAACTACCATATTGCATTACCTACAACCCACCTGGCTATTTATCATCTGCTACACACCTTGCAACAACTTCAACAGAGTATCACGCTCTGTCTCCCTTGCCTACAAAAATCAATTCTTCATTAGCTCTGATACCACTTTTTGTGTCAAAGTATCTCCTTTATCTCCTTCCTTCTACCTGAGAGATAAATCAAGCTCTGATACCACTTTTGGCGTAGAACCCACCCCTCCTTCGGGGTTTCTCAACCTCTTGGTCTAGGATCGTTCAATACCTGAGTCGGAGTGACTCTTTATGCCCCTCATTGGAACACAAAAACTCTATCATAGGTCCTTCTAACTAGGTCCTATATATATTAGTAGGGAAGAAATGGTTTTCTTTCCTCAATGGATTCAACAAGTATAACTAGATCCGGATTGTTCCTGAGGATCAATACAAAAAAAAATATACATGTCCATGGCAGACATTTTCCTATCATATTCTACCATTCAGGTTATGTAATGCCCATGACACCTTTCAAAGAGATGTAATTGGTATATTCTCTAATCTAATTCATGATTTTGTGGAAATATATATGGATGACTTTACGACATATGGTAATGAATTTTATGAGGCATTAGAAAATTTAGAGAAAACATTGATAAGGTGTAAATAATCAAACATTTCTCTCAGCAATGAGAAATGTGAAATAATGTTAATTGATGTCATTGTATTAGGGAATCACATATCAATTAAATGAATCCAAGTGGATCCAACGAAAATCAAGGTAATATTAAACTTTCCAACTCCACGTTCACAAACAGAGGTACAAATTTTCTTGGGATATGTTGGATATTACCATCGCTTTATTGAAAATTTATCATGAATTGCACATCCATTATTTTCTTTATTTAAAAAAGTTTCTGAATTTTTGTGGACAGAAAACTACTAGCATGCACTTGAAGAACTGAAAATTAAGGTGTCTAAGGTTCCTATTTTAAGAGGGCATGATTGGTCCCTCTCGTTTCATATTTCTACGGATGCATCAGACACCACCATTGGAGATTTTCTAGGACAACTAGAAGGAAATGATCCACATGCAATATACTACGTCAGCAAAAATATCACACCCGCAAAACTAAATTATAAAGTAACAGAGAAAGAGTTTCTTGCAATAATACATGTAATTAATAAATTTTGGAATTACATCACAGGATATCCAATTATATTGCACATTGACCATGCTTCCATAAAATATTTAATGAACAAGCCTATCACTAATGGTAGGGTAACAAGGTGGTTATTGTTACTACGGGAATATGATATAACCATCTTGAATAAACAAAGAAAGGATAATGTACTAGCTAGTTTTATTTCAAGACTTACATCTAACGAGAATGAGCCACCTGTAGAAGATTATTTTCCTAATGAGCACATATTTGTGGTTTCTACTAACTCTCTTTAGTTCGTGGATATCACTAATTACTTGGTTGGAGGTAGAATTCCATGTCATTTATATCCAAAGGAGAAACAAAAGATCACCAAACCAAGTTTGAGGTTCTCATGGATCGGCGGTTGACTCTTCTACAGCACATTAGATCTCATCATTAGGAGATGTGTGTGAGAAGACGAGATCTATGAGATATTGAAACATTTCCACGATGGTCCATGTGGGGGCCACTTTGCAGACAAAATATCTAGGTACAAGGTGCTTCATCAAGGGTACTATTGGCCCACTATATTCAAAGAAATCAAGGAATATTTAAAAGGGTGCAATAGTTGCTAGCATGTGGGAATACCAGTGCAATCAAACGAGATGCCATTACAGCCATAGTTGGTACTAGAACCCTTTGATAAATGGGCTCTAGATTTCGTAGGGCCAATTAGTCATCCTTCCCATTGTAAATCTTACACTATGGTATGCACATATTATGTCACAAAATGGATGGAAGCCAAGGCACTCCCAGTCGTAATAGAACAAGCAGTAGTTGGATTTCTTCATGAAGAAATCTTCACCATATTTGGGATACCTCGGGAAATAGTTATTGATGGAGGAACTCAATTCACTTCAATGCTTATTAGAGACTTGATGGATAAATACAAGATCAAACACAGGATTACCACACCATATCACCTACAATCCAATGAACAGGTAGAAGGGCCAAACAAAATTCTTGATACCATCATCACCAAGACTATCAGACTACAACTCAAGGACTAGGCTAACAGACTACTTGAATCTCTATGGACCTACTGGATGACATGGAGGACTACCATAAGCTACACCCCATATGAATTGGTGTATGGAAAAAGAGTATTATTGCCAATTGAAACAAAAATATAAACACTTGGAATAGTTGTACAACTTGGAATGGACTTAACTAAAGCTCATAAACAGAGACTCCTCTGAAGAAACAAACTTTGTCAAGATGAATTGCACCACACAAAAGAAATACAACATCATAGAGCTTGGTGGAATGACAAGTTCATTAACAAGAAGATATTCAAAGTTGGAGACTAGGCCTTGTTATTTGACTCTAGGTTCAAGGATTTCAGAGGGAAGCTCTGCACTCGATGGCTTGAGCCTTATGATATTGATATTGTATATGACAATGGAGCCATCAAAATTCGCACCATTGATGATGAGAAAACTCCTGTGATGGAAAATGAACACAACCTTTGATTATATCATAGACCCCTATCAAAGGAATCCTTTCTGAAGAGAATCAGTAGTGGATGGTCCGACAATGATCTAGATATTATTGACAAGGGGGGGACCCCTACTAAATGATTCATTCCTGTGATAAAATAAAATAAAAAAATAATCCCATGTCTAAAATCCCCTAGGGGCATGTTTTGTGAAAATAAACCATGCTAACGCATGACATGTTTAAAAAGTGGGGGAGGGGGTGGGGGGGGTGCACTTCATAGTTTCATGATGGTTATGTCAGGATCCTTATAATCAAGTTTTTAATAAATAAAAAAAATTAATGAAGTATGTTTCAGGATATGAAGGGGAGAAGAATGTTGTTACTGCAACTCTGGTTGTTGCAACTCCTATTGCTTCAATTTTGGATTGTTGCAACTCCTACTACTATAATTTTGGCTTGTTTCAACTTCTATTGTTGCAACTCTTGTTGATGCAAATCTTGTTGTTGCAAATCCTATTGTCGCAACTCCTATTGTCGCAACTCTTGTTGTTGCGACTCTTGTTGCTGCAACTCATGTTTTTTAAACTCCTATTGTTGCAACCCTTATTGTTGCAATTCCTTGCACTACAACTCTACATATAGATACTAAAAATCCACTAATAAATTACTGAAACCAATTTGAGCGAAGATGACTCTTGTTCAGATACCATGTTAAGCCACATTCATGGCCCTCATGTTGTTGCTACTTTGGAGCATTGTTACAACTCTGCACACCATTATTGCAACTCTTCCCATTGCTACAACTCCTCGTATTGTTGCAACTCTGAACTTTTCCGCAACTCCAAGATGCTACTATATCTTCACCTGTTGTTTCAACTCTAGGACGTTGTTGCATCTCTTCACATTGTTGCAACTTTCTGTATTGTCGAAACTTCAGAACATTGTTGCAAGCATGACAATTGTTGCAAATATTCACATTGTTGCAACTCAAGATGTTGTTGAAACTCGGAAGCACTATTGCTCCCACTTGAATAGTTGTTGCATTTCTTAATGACCAACACAATAGCTTGACAACGTATGCACAATCATTACAAGGAATGGCAAGTCAAAAGGTATGTCTCTTGTATTTTGTAATGAGTAAGCAATGAATTTCCATAATTGTGACCTAATCACATCACTAAAACACCATCACACACTCATAATTACCCAAACCATAACATAATTTCCATGTCCCACCGTCATTCACATTCATACTTTGAACTCGCCACCCTCTAAACTATTCATATTGAGTTAAAACCATGGTCATTTGAGTTCTGAGTAGGAAAATGGGAGGCTCAATGAACTAGAGAGAGCCCACAGAGACCCTCTTGCTGGAGGCATACGAGAACATTGGGGAAATTTTCCATCAGGGAGGTTGGCTAGAATACCTAAACAACTGTGAGGTTATGATGATAATGTGGCTCTGGAATTCACTATCAATTTCAGGGAAATAGGGACAGAGGTAGCAGGGGTAGTTGTGAAGGTAACATAGGATGTAATCGTAGAAGTGATTGGGATTCCTTAGACAAAAAAATTATGGTATTTTCAATGGAGGCCCAAGCTCAAAATTCTCAAGCAATTCCTCGAACTAGGCAAGCCTTGGTCAAGAAAGGCATAGGGTTTGACAAGACTTCATTGTTGAGCCCATGGAAAGACGTTTCCATCGTCATGCAGTGACACCTACGACGTCCTCTATGGGGTTGTATACCTACAACACATCTATTTATTGGACCACCTGCGACATGGTAGGCGGGTCATCATGTCATTTTTTCTTTGGAGGACACTGCGAAACATGGCCAAACAGGCACAGAAAGCCATCTTCCCTCGATAATCCCTCTCTCACCATAGGCTAATAAAACTTGTGGTCGGCCGTTCACTACATAGGGAGGAAAGTACATGGAATGAGGTGTAAATAGCACCTACCCCCGCCATAACCCCACCCATACGAGTGCAATTGTTGCAACTCCTCCACAAGACAAGGATGTTACAACTCCAAAAGTTGAGGTCGTTGCAACTCTACAGGTTGTGGTTGTTGCAACTCTGGATGTTGTAAATGTTGCAGCTCTGGAGGCTAAAAAAGTTGCAACTACTGGAACTGTAGCCATTGAACAAGAAACCCCCAAGGGTTCTATGTTGGCACCCAAATTTTTGGGTTGATTTTTGTACATGTGAATAAACAAAGTTGTGCGTACTCTTTCTAAAGTATTGCATGCACATAAGGATGTATGTAAGAGGAACGTGCCAGATTGATTTTTTCTACAACATGCCTAGCTTAAAGTCTACCAAGCATGTGTCAGCCTGAGTTTTCTCAGTTGTGCTAGAAAGAAAGAAGATGCATGTCGAAATCAAGAAATGAATCACTAGGAAATCTTCCCTAATGATTACTGCCAACATTATACAAGGACCTAGGAATGTTAGAAAATAAGCTAGCTAGGCAATTAAGATTTCCATTGATATATAAATTCTATGAAGAGAGTTGGTAAATACTAGAAGCATGTGAAGCAGTGTTTTTATACAAGAAAGTGGAGCGAAGAAGAAAGAGACAACACTCCCTAGTAGAGAAAGATATAAAAGGAAGCAATAATATCATAAATAGGGTTGGTTACCTAACTAGATGTTGATGAGAATATATGCATTGAGTCCTTAGTATAGATCTTTCTCTGAGCCTATTGTAATGTTGTACTACTTTTGAATATACTTTTGTGTTTATTGTATGTCTTCATTTTGAGAAAAGGCGCCTTACATAGTGGGTTACAATTATGAGTATTTATATAGAGAATATATGAAGTTCTATGGTTGTCATACATATCTGTTATGCACAATGTATACCTCTTTTGTAATGGAATGAATCTAGTAATAAAGATGTGACATTTATGATATTTTCTATGTCTATCATGTACGAGTTGAATATGTGTGTGTATTGTTTTAATTCTTATTCCTAATAATTTGTCAGATATGAGTCACATGGGTGCTAATCCCAATGAATATTCATGTGTTTATCCTTCATCCCTATCATAAGACCTTATGGTCTCTATGATCCTCTCTACATTTCGGGTGAGACCTTCCTTGGCCTTTGCTGAGGATTGATATGTTGATGCTCCAGGGTTTTTGTTGGACAAATATGGATGAACCCTGAGTCTAAACTCCTTGACGTTAAGAAGGAGACGCGCAAGCATGGATCAATATTCCCAACAATAGATTCTGTTGTTGGGACCTGAAAGTTTTTTTGGGAATGATGAATGAAAGAGATGAGGTGGCATCCATATCTGGAGGATATTCAAGACTGGTTGATTGCAAAAGAGCATGAGTTTTCCCTGCGAGAAAATCAGGGACTGAGGGTGAATGTCAACCAATGGAAGGATGGGTATATGTACACGTATATGCGTGATATTTTCTTTGTTGAATTTCCTTGTTTATTATTTGAATGCATAAGTTCCAGAAACCTAATTTAAAATCTTGATGTATCACAAAGATGAAAGAGATCAAGCAGAATGAAGGTGAGACCATATGGGATTATGACTAGTAGTTTAAAATTTTGTTAGATATGATGATGTTCCAAATCCAGGATGTGCAACACAAGAATGGTTTATTGTGGGTTTACTTCACCATATTTGATTTCCACTCACTTAGAATAAGGTGGTGACTCAAGTGGAGGTTGTAGAAATTCCATGCATCTGGAAGTTATGTCGAGAGGGGTGAAGACATCGGTAGGTTTGTCACAGAAGCAATCGCAACTAACCAACTTAATGATGCAACTATAGGATATGTCTAAGACAAAGGTCATGTGTGAGCACGTATGGTGTACCACCTATCGCTCAGAATGGAATCAAAGAGATGAATTCCCTGTCCTACCAAATTATGCGGCAACGGGCGCACCGAGTCCATTTTCATATGGGCAGATGAAATGGTGTGAAATATCAAAACCTTACAAAATTACCAGATGGGGACTCATACTCCATTCTGTGAGTTCTATAAATCCATCAGGAATTATGTCAATAGTTTTCAATCACTCCAGTTAACATTGCAAGATAATACATGCAATGCCTTCTAGGTATAGGACAAGAAGAAATGTGGTGAGCACGGTGGTGCGAAAAGAGGTGGATACCAAGGAGGTCCTTGAGGTGGATGTGGGTGCAGACACAGTCGAGGATATGGTAGAGGGGAAGGTAGACCCCCCACGTGTTTTAATTATGGTGATATTGGTCATGTCTCATGATTTTATACCAAACCATGCGTTCTTTGTGCATATTGTTATAGTCCCTAGCATGTTATCAAAGGCTATTTTGACTTACTGAATAAGTGGGAGGACAAGAAGACCAATTCTAACATGTTGTATGCAGAGCTGCACAAGAATAATATGAAGAATGAAGAAGTTTATGTCTAGGTAGTAACTCGAGGAGGGGCAAAGACAGGAGAAGACTACGATCATGGTGAAGGCTCGGGTCAAAATCTAAATGGAAAGATAAGGAAGGCACCTCAACCACCTCCAAATATTGATGTTTCCCAGCAAAAGAAGTTTTTTCATGATGCATAGAAAGCACTGGAAGAAGAGAGAGAGTGTGAAGAGCTACAGCATGCAACTAAGAGGTCACTTGAGGAGACTTGGATCTAGGAATAAGTGCATAGGGTGACACAATGGTCACTAGAAGAAGCTCAGATATACAAATAAGTACAACACGTGATGCAAAGCTTTCTAGAAGAGGCTCACGTGCGTGAGGAATTTCAGTGTGTGATGCAAATATCATTGGAGGAGGCTCATGTGCGTGAAGAAGTCCACCACGCGACAAAATTTTCAATAGAGGAGCTCGTATATAGACTAAGCTACGACGCACTGAGTAGAAGGCATATGAAAAACAAAACTAGGAGGAATTGCAATGTGCAGCATGCTCAGAGGTCTTACATGAACTAAGTCACAAGGAAGAATATGAAGACCAAGTAAGTTCTTTCTTGCTTTGTTGTTTGCGTTTGTTGAATGATATAGAAGTTGCAAGTAAGTTGACTAAGATTTTAGCTACTTGCATGAAAGAAAAAGGAGTGGAGGTTACCATATCAGCTCTGATGCTAGAAATACATGTATTTTGTGTCAGCAATAAAAAGCGCACCGTCCAAGAATTTAATATGACAGCAGAGCTTGGTGGCTTTGACATGGATGGAGTCATGTTGGATCTGGGGTCCGACATGAATATTTTGTCGAATAAATATTGGGAGGTTATGGGTGAACCTAATTTGATATGGTTTCCCATGTATCTCTTCTTGGCCAATCAATACAAGATCTACCCAATAGGTCATTTGGAGCAAGTGGAAGTAAATATAGAAGGAGTAAAAACAAAGGTTGACTTTGAGGTCATCGATATTATGGATGAATCAGATCCATATCCTAAATTATTGACTAGGCATTTGATAATAATGTAGTGCTAAACTTGAAGAAAAGGTAATTGTCCTTTGAAATAGACACCATGCATGTAGTCCCACTCCTAGATCCATATGAAGGTGATCGGTATAATGAGCTGTTGGATGAGGATGTGTAGATCTCAGTCATTGAAAACATGTATAAGATCACAGGATGCAGGGAGGACTACATAAACCCCATCACAGATGGAAAGTTAATATGGAGAAGTGTCAAGTCTTATGACATGGGTTCTGAGGATGCCATGGATAGGTTGTAGAATAATCTCTACGAAGTTTCCATTCACAGATGTGCAAGGATATCAAAAGTAGCGCAATGGATTGAGTCTTATATGTGATGCCCTGAGGTTTGATGGGATTGAGCCAATGGAGAGGTTCCTTATATATATGGATAAAATAATTCTCACAGAGCAGAGACTTCAAGCCATGGATGTAGTGGTTCAAGGATAATTTTGTGGTGGCGGTCGACACATCGCCTAGATATTCAAAGTTGGGTGCAGGTAGCTGAGTTCATAAAGGTTTGGTTTATCCCATCACTGACTACAAACTAGCCAACCGATACAAGGGCATTGAGGATCCTCATGAACACATTTTTTTGTGAACAACACTGGACCTCTAAGAACATCCCTCTAGCCCAATGGGTCCGTCATTTTGTCCACATAATGGACATGGTCCCAAGAAGCTTGTATATTCAAGAAGAACTTAGGAGGAAAATAGTTGAGTGGACCCATATGAGTTCCCATTTTCGTTCAACCTTTAGCTCCACAAAAAAATATCTAGTTCAATGAGAGGTGCCCTTCCGAATTGGGGATTTTATTTTCCATCAGCATCCAAAGGACACTACCCCCAAGGTGGTCTGCTCATACCATCAGCCGATGGAAAAAATGAAAGAAGTAGTCCATTTCTCAAATATTGATATGTACAAAATTGATGATGATGACCCCCGCAACATCCATATCAATGAGTTAGAAGGAGAGCACACACTAAATGGTAAAGTAGCAAAGATGACCACACATGACTATAATGGCTTGATCAAGAACAAGAAGCATAATATTCTCACTCAAGAAGCACTCGATATGGCCATAATTCAAGATTATTGGGATACGAAGATGGTCACTCAGGTTGTTGACCTCCTTATGGAAAATGAGGACTTTTTTCCCTAAAGATTTTCTGAGATGAAAGGAATTGCAGGATCGTTGAGAGATATGAAGATTCAACTTAAACTGGATGCCAAATTGGTCAAAAAGAATCCTTACCGCTTAAATCTCAAGTACAAGGAAAAGGTGTGAAAAGAACTAGATATGTTTGATGCCAGGATCATTATCCCTATAGAGGATTCTAATTGGATTATTCCTATGGTCATCCAACCTAAGAAGACAGGAGAAATTCACATTTGTGTTGATCTCAGGAGTCTCAACGTAGCCTGCATCCATGACCCTTTCCCAACACCCTTCACAGATTAGGTGTCGAAAAATGTCGGCGGCTAGGAAGCCTACTTATTCACAGATGGATTCTTAGGATATCATCAAGTTCATATCGGAGAGGAAGATCATGCCAAAACCACCTTTGTGACCGAATGGGGGTCATTTTCATATACGGTCATTCCCTTTGGCTTGAAAAATTCTCCTGCAATGTTTTCATGGATAGTGGTCGCAACCTTCAAGGAATTAATCCACATGTTCCTTGAGTTATACTTGGATGATTGGACTGTGTTCAGTCTATGAAAAGAACACATGCAATATCTTCAATTAATGTTGGATCAATTTTGCTAGCTAGAGATATCTTTGAATTTTAAGAAATGTGTCTTTTGTACACCCTTTGGTATATTGTTGGGCCACGTCATGTGCAAGAATGGATTTCTTGTGAACCCAACTAAGATTGTCACCATCTTGGATATGGTGGATCCCACTTCAATTCATGAAATGCATGCAACATTGGGTCCTAAAGGATACTATCGATGGTTCATCTAGAATTATGCCTAGATTGTGGCTCCATTGGAAAAAAAATTGTGCAAGGATACTAAGTATGAATGGACACAGGAATTCCAGCAAGCCTTGGACACCCTCAAAGAAAAACTGGTCATTGTGCCCATTTTGGTTTTTCCTGATTGGTCAAAGCTCTTCCATATCCATGTCAATGCTTCATCTATCATGTTGGGTGTCATTCTTGCACAACCAAGAAAGAGAAACATCGATCATCCAATCTATTTTTCCAGCTGAAAGTTTTCCGATGTTGAAAAGAATTATATGACAACCAAGAGAAAGGGCCATGGCATGGTATATGCCTTACAAAAATTTCACCACTACTTACTCGGGTCAGATTTCAAATTCTTCATTGATCTCTCTGAGCTCAAGTATATGGTCAACAAGTCGGTGTTGAGTGGAAGAATCTATCGTTGGTTGTTTCTATTTCAAGAATTTGATTTTTAAGTTGTCATTAATCTTGGCAAACACATTATTAGACTAGATAATATATCATGGATTCAGACTAGGGAAGTTTCTATGAGCTTCGATGATGAACCCCCTAATGAGAAGCTCTTACTGGTCGATGTTGTTCCTAATCAATTGGTCGAATATTATAATTTCTCATAACTGGACAAGCTCCCACCAAGTATACTCCCATGCAAGGTCGATAACTGATGACCCATAGTGTTTATTATCAATTGATTATCGAAAAATTGTATAAGTTGGGTGCAGATGGAATCCTACGTCATCATTCTTTCGAACATGAATGGAACTCCATCCTATACAAGGCACATGAAGGTATTGTTGGAGGCCACAATTTTGGTAAGGCTAGTGCACACAAGGTCTTGCACACAGGGATTTGGTGGCCATCTCTCTTCGCAGACTCTAAATACTACTGCAAACACTGCAATGTATGTCAACATGTTGGAAAGCCCTGTCATAGGGATGAGCTTATGTTGTTCCCTGTGAATGCACTTGAGCTCTTCAAAAAATGGGAAATATATTTTTTCAGGCCCATGAATCCTTATGTGCATCACACAACTGCATGATACATCATTACCATGACTAAATACCTCATGAGGTGGGTCTAAGTGGCACCAGTAAAATATTATAAAGAAAATATAGCGATGTGCTTCATTTTTTAGAATGTCATCATCAGATTTGGATGTCCAAGAGTGATAATGAGTGATGAGGGGTCACATTTTGTGAATGAAACTATTCAACAACTCACTCAAGAGTTCATGATCCATCACTAGAAGAGCACCCCTTATCACCCTCAAGTCAATGGTACAATGGAAGATTTTAATTAAAAAAATTAATATGCTCTAACAAAAGTTTGCAATGTGTAGCATGATGATTGGGATCATCGCATCCCCACAATCTTAATGGCTTATTGAACAACATATAAAAATATGACAAAGCACACACCATTCTGACTTGTTTATGGAAAAGAAGCAGTCATGTCGCTAGAATTTGTTGTTCCTAGCCTCTAGGTTGCCCTAACCACTCAGATGACCATTGATTAGTCTCTTCAGCATAGGTTAGAAGAGGTAATGGAACTAGAGAAAGATTGATTGATGGTCGGTTTTAGTCAAGTGGTCAAAAGAGAAAGACAGAAGGTAGGTTTGAGCAAGTCTCTAGATTTTCAAATCGAGTTGATGCTATGGCATAGATATAGGGTCTGGATCCAGTCTGAAAATTCACATGGGTTTTGGAAGAGTTTCTCAATGCTTCAATCCATTGAAAGGGAAATTAATCCAATTTGGGTAGTTCACACATGCCATGAGTACACAGACAGTTATACCACCCAATTCCCAACAAGCATCTTCACTACGGCGGATCGGATATATCGATCTCCCCATAAGTCAAATTTCACCACCAATTTCTAATTGTTCTTCAAGACACCCCCTCCATCACATCGTTCTTTCTCTCCTTCATCATATTTCCCACCATATATACTTTATATATATCACCCCTCTGACGCTCTTACTAGAGTAATTCTCCATGCCCCATTCCATAGAACCTCCATCCACGACTTCCTTCATCATTTCGTTGTTATTTTCTCCACCTCCCTTGCTTTTTCTCTATATTTCCCCGCTCACATGTCATGACGTGGATTAGAAAATTGTCCATACTCTGTTATTTCCATTTCAACCAAGAAACTTTGATGCCTTCCCTTCATTTTTCACGTAGAATGTCATTATGTCACCAATTGCTCGGTCATGGTCCTTCCTCTATCTTTCCTAGAAAGTATCATCTCAGTACACCACAGTTATCTGAACTATGTTTCATACTCACAGTTGTTCACCAGCTATATCAGCACACAGTTGTGTGAATAGCCACCATGCATCATCATCTTTGTTGATGGGAAGGGATCCTACTCAATGGCTCGCCAGGAACCCTCCTCCCATCTATCAAAATGGATATGGCCTCTATAGTAGTGATCCCCAGGTGAATACATATATCAATTCTCATGGTTTCTCACCCTACTCCCACACCTCACCATGGATCCTTAACCCCTTCGCAGTAGAAAGGTCGAGACTGCTAGCTCAGTCTGGCCTCTACAGAAATAAAAGACAAGCAGAGAATGATACTCTATCTTGATGGAGCCTCAAATCTCTTCAGTGCTTGATGATTGTTGGTGGGATTTAAACAAATCCTTCATTCCCCTCCACATACACTAGTGAAGGTTCCAGAATGACAATCTGACTGCATGCACTCCAACTCCATCTTTCACCATGCAGCCTACTTGATTCATTCATAGACCTAAGTCGAGTTGCAACTACAGCTTGCATAGATCATTTTATCTTACTCAGGCCTGGCCATAAG
>JZKD02S0770119.1:97300-116454 GCA_000966675.3 Picea glauca
ACAACCATCTCTTTGGTACTGCAAAACAATGCAGTAAGCTCATTGCCAAAACCAGGAAATTTGTTTTCCTGATGATCCGTCCTCAGGGAAAGAAGAAGATTGTGGCCATGACCTCTATATAGGGCCCCTCTGCACGACATCAACAAATGGATAAGGTCGTGGAGGAGTACGAGGACATATTCACATCCCCTGTAGGGGTGCCTCTACACTATCAGGTCAAGCACCCCATCGATCTGACCCCAGGTGCACTGCTACCCAATGGACCAATCTATCGATGCTTTGTTCTGGAGAATGATGAAATTAAGAGGCAAATTCAGGAGTTGTTGCAGAAAGGTCACATCCGGCCGAGTTCATCGCCCTGTAGAACCCCGATCATGTTGGTGCAGAAGAAGGATGGGACTTGGAGACTCTGCATTGACTATCAGGCATTGAACAAGATCATTGTCTGGAATAGGTACCTGATCCCACAGATTGATGACCTTCTGCACCAACTCAAGGGGGAGAAATATTTCAGCAAGATCGACTTGAAGTCTGGGTATCACCAGGTACCAATCGAACCCTTTGATGTGTGGAAGACTGCCTTCAAATCCAAGGAGGGCGTTTTTGAATGGTTGGTCATGCCTTTCGGGTTGACGAATGCCCCTGTAACCTTCATGAGACTAATGGATGACATCTTGCAACCATTCACCAACTCATTTGTAGTGGTGTACTTGGATGAAATTCTGATCTTCATCCATACTTGGGAATAACACCTCCACCACATCCGACAGGTCCTCCAAACACTGCGGCAACACAAGTTGTGTGCCAATTTGGAGAAGTGCACTTTTGGCATGACCTAGGTTCAGTATCTGGGATACATTATTGATGAGCAGGGGGTGTATGCAGATCCAACCAAGATCCAAGTCATTTGGGATTGGCCAGCCCCAACCACCCTAACAGAGCTCCGCAACTTTTTGGGTCTTGCCAATTTCTACCGCAGGTTCATATTGGGATTCTCTCATATCACTTGGCCCTTGAGTCAAGTCACCAAGGGAGGAGAAAAATAAAAATTATTTTGGTCTGAATCTCAACATAATGCGTTCGACGATTTGAAGCATCGTCTCTGCTCTGCACCAGTGCTCAAATTACCAGACTTGCAACAACCATTTGAGATTGAGACATATGCCTCCAACTATGCTATTGGGGCAGTCCTTTCTCAACAGGGGCATCCAGTGGCATATCACAGTGAGACACTTTTCGACACAGTCCAAAAGTATCCCACTTATTAAAAAGAGATGTATTCCATTGTGCAAGCTTGCTGATAATGGAAGCATTATATTTTTGGAAAGGAAACGGTCATCCACATAGACCACTAACCCTTGCAGTTCATACAGACACAAGGGAAGTCGCAGAATGATCGCCATCAAAAGTGGTCCACATACCTGCAAGAGTTTTACTTGAAAATTAAGTACAAGAAATGAAGCACCAATAATGTTGCAGACTACCTCTGCCAACCCCTATCATGGCGCTAACCATGGTGCTCAACTCTTGTGGGCACAAGACTTCCGATTGGCCGCTTCTCTACAAAAGTGATCCAGAATTCGGCCACACAGACAATACACTCTTGGAGGGTAAGAAAGTTCCTAATTTTCACCTCCAGGATGCCCTGCTATGTCACTTGGGACACCTTTGTGTTCCTTCAAGAGAGCATGCCAACATGATTTGGGAGGCGCACTACAGTTGGATTGCTAGGAATTTCGGGGTCGAGAAAACTATGGCAGTATTGCAAAAGTATTTATATTGGTTGAACCTTCAACATGTTGTCGGGAAGTACATCAAGTCCTGCACTAATTGCACCTTTACCAAACCGACCATCAAGAAGCAAGGCCTCTATACTCCACTACCTACCCCTAGTCAACCTTGGGAATCCATCTCCATGGATTACATGTTGGGCTTTCCTTCTACTAAGAATGGAAATGACTTTGTTTTTTTGGTCATCGACAGATTCTTGAAGATGTCCATTATGATGGTCTGCAAGAAGAATATCACAGCAGAAGCCACTGCTAAACTCTTCTTTGAATGAGTGTGGGTAAACTTTAGGATCACATAGTCTATCATCTCAGATCGGGACAATAGGTTCCTCAATACATTTTGTTCCAACCTCTAGTCGATGCTGGACACCAAGCTCACCAAGTCCACAACTTTCCATCCACAAATTGATGTCTAGACAAAGGTCGTCAACCGGATGACTGTACACATTCTGCGCATGTACAACTCAAAGCATCCATGCACATGGTATGAGATCCTCCCCTATGTACAACACAACTACAACCAGGATCTCCATAGCTCAACCAACCACAACCCCTTTCAAGTGTGCTTAGGATTCTAGCCACTATGTCCCATTGTCGTAGCCATGCCATTTGCGACAACTCAGGCAGATTCAACCCATGTCCAGTCTGAGGATGACAAGGCAAAAAGATTCATTGAGCGCATTCAACACATCCACCAACAGGATCATGAAATCTTGGATAGAGCCAATGCTAAGTACAAGAAGTGACATGATCAACATCAGGTGCCACACAACTTCCAGGTGGGTGACAAAGTGTGGCTACATTTGCAAAAGGAGCACCTCTGATGGCGATGACGCTCGCTCCTAAATACCCTGCAGGGTCTCTGCACCTGACCTCCCGGTCTTCAAGGATCGTTCAAAGTTCACCTTTGAGCCGAAGCAGCTCCTTGGACTCCCAATAGAATCTCTGTGAAAACCCGATCCACAGGTCCTTATTTCATCCACACGGCTCTCTGCACTTAACCGTGATCTTTCCCGGCTCAGTTTCGGATTTTGGGGTTTCTTCCTTTCTGATGTCGAGAGTTCCTATCCTCTTGAATCCCCGATCTCTGATGATAAATTTCACCGATACACGCCCTTTACACGTTAGCCCTCCTGGCTATGCTCTGGTCCATGTCACTGCTAATTCATAAGACCGCAACCTTATATTCCTTCCATCGGGGTTTTGGGATTTAAAATCCCGATGTGCTCCAACTCCCGTTAGCCCTCCAGGCTAAGCTCGTGGTCCACGTGACCTCTATCTCACAAGACCGCAACCTTGTCTCCCATCGGGGTTTCGAACATCGCAATGTCAAAATGCATAACATTTTGTCCTCGAAATCCCCTATATCCCGATATGACGTCAGCTTCCGCTAGTCCCCTGGGCTAGACCTTTGGGTCCATATGACCTCCCTCTATATGACCGTAGTCATACGACCTATCGAGGTTTCAGAATTTTCAATGCCGAAATACACTCGTCCTCAGGATTCGCGATCCCTCGAATCTCGATTTCCCGCTATAATGACAGCTGGCTCCCCCAATGGCGCTTCCCTCCTTGTCCAATACACTGATAACTGGCCCAAAATGACACTTTCCTCCTTGTCGGGGTTTTGGACTTCGCGATTCCAAAATGCCCAAACCTCTTGTCACCAGGATTCCCGATATCCCGATGACCAAAATGCCGATAGACGACTTCATGTCGAGACTTTCCCCGATGGCTCTGATTGCTGCCGCGCGTCCTCCTCTGATGGATGGTCCTGGTTAACTCTCGAGATTTTGAGACTTCTGATGTCCCGACTTTCACGACCTCAGGAACTCCGATTTCCCGAGCGTCGATATCCCGATGTCTAGTGTCTGGATCTCCGGAATGGACAATCGCGTGACACATGTCCTCTCTCAAATGGATGGACCAGATTTTGTGTTGGGGTTTTCAAGGTGGACTTACCCGATCTCCTGTCCACGAAAATGTCGATATCCTGACTCCCGACGCCTCGATATCCCGATATGTGTCGGGACTTCCTCCGATACTTTTCTCCTCCTGTTTACGAGGTTAACTCCCTCACAACTCTCTGTTGATTCGACGGTTGTCGGGTCTCCGCTCAAGATCCGTTCTGCCTGTGCGCTCCTCTTGAGCTTCCTTCCTAGACATGAAAACCTTCCAACGGTCCAGATCTTCTTTTCTCGAGCCGATCTGACGACGGTTGTGCTCCCTCCTGAGCTTCTGCACTTTCTTCCGAGACTTGGAATAATTTCCAGTTCCCAAAGGCCTCAACCTTTGTCCTCCTTTTCCTCTGTGAACTCCTCGACCCTGAGCTTCACCATGCGTATGAAAATGTTGTTCTTCCTGAGCTTTTACTCCTTTCGAATCCTTGAAGGATTCTTTGACTTTTGCGCCTCTGCAGAGTCTTCACATGGACACTTAGTGCTGTCTCTCCTGAGCTTCTCAAACACTTAGACCCCTACGGGATTTTATCTTTCTTCCTTCTCTCCCACAAATGGAGAATATATTGGATGCCCTCCTGGCTATCCTTCACTCAAGCAACCTCTTGCTGAGTCTGTAGGGTGTTCAACAACCCTGTGAATATCCCTCAATGGATTCTTCCTCTAAATTACAGAACTCAAAAGAGTTCTCTTCTCCTTTGTGTGTGCCTGTCTGCATACTTACTCGATGCCCACCTGGCATAGTGTCTTCTCCCAGAACGTTCCGCAGTTCTGTCCTCTTATGCACCTATGCACCCGCTCAATTCCCACCTGGAAGAACTCTCAGAATCCTCAGTGATTCTATTTCTTCCCTGAACTTCTCAACATAAGTCTTCCTTTGTGCACCCCTTGCACCTGCTCAATGCCCACTTGGAAGAGCTTCACAGAATCCTCAGTTATTCTGGCGTCTGTTTGAACTCACAATAGAGTTCCTCCAACTGCACCTTGTGCCTGTGCTCAATGCCCACTTGGCAGAGATTTACAGAACTCACAGCTAAGTTCTGTCTGCAACTGTGTCTCTCATACACAACCTTGCCTTACCCGATCTCCTATCCACGAAAATGCTGATATCCTGACTCCCGACGCCTCGATATCCCGATATGTGTCGAGACTTCCTCCGATACTTTTCTCCTCCTGTTTACGAGGTTAACTCCCTCACAACTCTCTGCTGATTCGACGGTTGTCGGGTCTCCGCTCAAGATCTGACGGTCAAGATCCGTTCTGCCTGTGCGCTCCTCCTGAGCTTCCTTCCTAGACGTGAAAACCTTCCAATGGTCCAGATCTTCTTTTCTCGAGCCGATCTGACGACGACTTTGCTCCCTCCTGAGCTTCTGCACTTTCTTCCGAGACTTGGAAGAATTTCCAGTTCCCAAAGGCCTCAACCTTTGTCCTCCTTTTCCTCTGTGAACTCCTCGACCCTGAGCTTCACCGTGCGTATGAAAACGTTGTTCTTCCTGAGCTTTTACTCCTTTCGAATCCTTGAATGATTCTTTGTCTTGTGCGCCTCTGCAGTGTCTTCTCATGGACACTTAGTGCTGTCTCTCCTGCTATTCTCAAACACTTAGACCCCTATGGGATTTTATCTTTCTTCCTTCTCTCCCACAAATGGAGAATATATTGGATGCCCTCCTGGCTATCCTTCACTCAAGCAACCTCTTGCTGAGTCTGCAGGGTGTTCAACAACCCTGTGAATATCCCTCAATGGATTCTTCCTCTAAATTACAGAACTCAAAAGAGTTCTCTTCTCCTTTGTGTGTGCCTGTCTGCATACTTACTCGATGCCCACCTGGCAGAGTGTCTTCTCCCAGAACGTTCCGCATTTCTGTCCTCCTATGCACCCGCTCAATTCTCACCTGGCAGAGCTCTCAGAATCCTCAGTGATTCTATTTCTTCCCTGAACTTCTCAACAGAAGTCTTCCTTTGTGCACCCCTTGCACCTGCTCAATGCCTACCTGGCAGAGCTTCACAGAATCCTCAGTGATTCTGGCGTCTGTTTGAACTCACAATAGAGTTCCTCCAACTGCACCTTGTGCCTGTGCTCAGTGCCCACTTGGCAGAGCTTTACAAAACTCACAGCTAAGTTCTGTTTGCAACTGTGTCTCTCATACACAGCCTTGCCTCCAAGGTATTCAACAACCTTGAGGTCTTCCTCTGAGTTGTTGACTTTAGCTCCTGTGCCGCAGCACGTCTTTGTCTGAACCTGCAGAATTCATAAGTGCTTCTATGCACCAGTATTCAGAGACCGTAGTACTCTGTCACGCCCTCCTAGCATGAAACCTCGAAGACCTTCACTTGAAATCAAAACAACCTGCAAATGCCTAGCATACATTCACAACGTATAAAGAACACTCACATACATCCATTCAACACAGAATAATGCAAGAAAAAATGCTCTTTGTATTAAATATGGAAAATGCCTCTATTTACAATGTGTTCCTGAGCACGGCCTGTAACAAGGTCTCGACTCTTCTCTCTTCTGCTCTCTACTCACAGATTCTATCCTCTCAACTTCTTCAAATTACTACCAAAATGAGATACTAAAAATATCTTTTACCTGAGAGGGCTCTTCGAGCGCTTCCCTCCAACCTACCTACCCTATTCAATTACATTGAATAGCTGTCTAGTCCAGAATCAGATCTAGATCTCAGCCTTACAAACATTAAAGGCCGATCTTATCTATAACCTGCACAAAGGCACGACTCTACAACTCACCATCTTAGACATTTAATTACATTGAATTCAGATTTCAAATGAGGTTGCGCCTCTCTTCAACATGCGATTTGAATTTACTGACGTGGATGGCTGGCTAGCTAGCTGACGTGGAGAGATGCTACTGCATCAACCTCATTAGACCCTACCGCAAGATTCACCCACTCCGATATGGGCCATACAACATCACCGAGGCTGTAGGGGACAATTCCTTTGAGATCAGTATTCCACCATTCCTTGGTCTACACCCATTGTTCAATGTGGACTGCTTTCGGCCCTACTTTCCACCTCTACTAGACACATCCAACATGGAAGAACAACTCACACCAACAAAGTTAAACCTTTATTGCATGGAACATGCCACAAATGATCGGATTATGGACACACATATCAAGAACAACTTCCAGCAGAGGACCCAACTATATCGAGTTGTCAAGGTAGGCCAACTCCTTCACCAGGGCAAGTGGCTCACCAGGGACCAAGTTCAGTAGAAGTTTCCTCATCTCATGGATGAATTCAACGCAATGGGGACCATTGCTTCCTAAGGGGGGAGGAATGATCCAAGTGGATATTGGTGTCCATCCGCCTATTCCACTTGGCCCCACACCATTGTTTCTTTGAATTTTTCAGTTTCCTTAATTGTAGCACAATTTACTATTTTCAGCAGTTTTTCGGGTTCTGAGCTTCCGGAGCTGTTTTGAGGCCCTAAACAATGTTTTTTGGGCATGAATGCTTCGATGAATATGAGTTTGTTTCAAACTCAATATTCGCTATCAACAGTGTAGTCCTTAGATAGATCTTTCTAACGATGTATCATGTGCGTCAAACGGAGATAGTATGCCAAAGTTACGACCCCAGGAAATTGATGTACCAATTTACCCCAATGGGGCCCATATTCTAGCATTCCATCTCCTAGGGTTAGGCCTTTTGATGTTTAGGGTTTTCCATTGTTTCTCAATAATATATAGGCCTTTGAGCCTCATTGTAACACAGAGTTCAAAGGCTAGTATCCACCACATCTCTTCTCAAAGATAAGCTACCAACGTCCGAGCTATTTTATTTCCATTATGTTTGTAAGCATATTTCAGTCATTTGTTGTTAATGAAATGAAGTTTTACTTCCGCTACATCTCTATGTTTATGTGTATTTCTGTATTTCATTGTGTTCCTGTATAAATCTCGATAAAAAACTCTTTTATTGTCTCCCAAGAAAGTAGAACTGTAAGTTACACAAACTGTATGTTTATAGGCAATACAAGTTACACTGTATGTTTATAGGCAATAGGAGACGTAGCATAGAAAAGTGCACAAGTAACTAGAGTTGAGACATGGATAATTCAAAGTTATAAGAGCAATGAAATATTAAACAAAATGGCTAAATTAATGGGTGTCATATGTCCTCTAAAATTTTATAGAAATTATATTAAATTTTTAGAAATTTGAATATTTTTACAAAACTATCATCAAACATTTTAGATTTTGCATATTAAGGACTAATAATATTAACCCAAGTTTCTACATTGTAAAATCCCTAAAACCTTAATAATCCCACATAAACCATCCTCCATACGTTGTGCCCTACAATTAAGTTCCAAAACAAACTATTTTACCAAGTACAATATGACAAGTGTGACTCTCCTCCAAGATGCTACAAATATCCAAATATCCCCTCATAAATGTGCACAAGTGACAGAGGGCTCCATCAATAAATATAGATGTATCTATAGATAGATCTTTCCTTATGGGTGTGAATGAGCTCACAAGACTGCAGAGATGACAAGGTGACATAGTGTATTTTGTAGAAAGGGATGGTTTTTCATCTGTGATTTTTTATGATGTCTATTTTTTTTTTTAATGTCTGGAGGAATCAACAACTAGTTGGGCACGTGCTCACGTGGCCGTGTTATCCAACCGCTACCACTATAACCTCCAGGTGTGCCCACGATGCACCTTACGCGGCACACAAGGTAAGTCGGGGGGAGTTGAACTCAAAACCTCATGGAACTTCATTTTCACGGCACTTGCCAATTGAGCTGCCCCCCCGGGGGGCTTTATGATGTCTATTTTACTATTAAACAATTTCCATCTAAATATTTATGCAAATACTTTGACTTTTTTTTCTTTAACTAAGGTTAAGAATATGTGTTTCCTCCTAAGAGGTCACATACACCAATTTAGTGTATGGCTTAACAGTGACTTTATAAACAAATTATTATTATTATTATCATTATATGTATTTTTCCCTTTTAATTAAGTTATTATAATTAAGTTATTATAATGGTAAGTTATATATATATATATATATATATATATATAATCTTTCAAAAATTATTTATTTTCTTTTGAATTAACTTATTAATAACAACTACAAAATAATGTTTATATTACCATATTTTTTGTATTTGGATTTGCATGGTATATATTTAAATAACTACTTAAGATTGAAGAAGCAAAGATAAGCCAACAAATATTTTGTAAAAACTAAATATTAAGTAAGTAGAATAAATGTATTCAATAAAAATAAATAAATAAATATAAATATATATATATATATATATATATATATATATATATATATATATATATATATATATATATATATATAACAATTATAATAATTTTTTTTTTCAATATATATGTACATTTACTCACTCTTTTTTTTAATTATATATAGAGAATTTAAAATCTTCTTAATTAAAGCAAAATAACTTTCTATAGCTTGTTTTATATTTATATTTTTTTTATGTTTTCAAAATTCCTAAATAATTTTCTATAGCTTGTTTTATATTTATATTTCTTTTATGTTTTCAAAATTCATGTCCATCACTTGAGCTGATGGAAATTTAAGAGATGTTTTGAAATTGTTTAAACATATAGCTTGTTTTATATTTATATTTCTTTTATGTTTTCAAAATTCATGTCCATCACTTGAGCTGATGGAAATTTAAGAGATGTTTTGAAATTGTTTAAACATATAGAACTATGTAGAAGATAGTTTAGATTATTTAATGTTTCAATTAAAATATAAAATTGTATATTTACTTGTGGTGCTACAAATACAAATTCAAAAAACCTTAAAAAAAAATCATTTGAACATATAAAACTATGTACTCTTAGAAAAGAGAGTTTTTATTTATTTTTTCAATTAATAGATATAAAAAAACTTCCTCTTTATGGAGTGATATATATATATATATATAACACCTTAATCAACTTCTTCTTCCACAATACATTAGCATTTACTGACACTTGTTTGAAATAATATGTAGAGAATTTAAAATCTTCTTAATTAAAGCAAAATAACTTTTTATAGCTTGTTTTATATTTATATTTCTTTTATGTTTTCAAAATTCATGTCCATCACTTGAGCCGATGGAAATTTAAGAGATGTTTTGAAATTGTTTAAATAGAAGATAGTTTAGATTATTTAATGTTTCAATTAAAATATAAAATTGTATATTTACTTGTGGTGCTACAAATACAAATTCAAAAAACCTTAAAAAAAAATCATTTGAACATATAAAACTATGTACTCTTAGAAAAGAGAGTTTTTATTTATTTTTTCAATTAATAGAAATAAAAAAACTTCCTCTTTATGGAGTGATATGGAATTTATAAAGAGATTTTCACTAGGGATAAATATCTTAACAAGAATATCATAATATTTTGATGATCTAGGTGGATATCGGTGGCCACCCACCTTTTCCAACTGGCTCAAAACAATTTTTTGACAATTTTGGTAATTTACTATTTTTAGTAGTTTTTAATTTGCGGGGCCATTTTGAAGGTCGAAATAAAGGTTTTTTGGGATATAACTTTTAATTGATACCCAAAGGATATAATTGAGCCCCCAAAATGAATCTCCTCGACGATACCTTTCCAACGAGCTATTGTGCGCCCCAAACAGAGATCATATGACAAAGTTACGCCACTGGAAAGTTCATACACCAAACTATCCAAAATGGGGTCCACAAAATTGTTGTTTTTTCATCTTCCAGGGTTAGGGATTTGGATTTTATTTATGTTAAAAATGCCTTTGGAGCCTCATTGTAAAACCATATTCCCATTCCATCTTCTTGCAAATGCGAGTAGCGGACACATCTCTTCTCAGAGATAAGCTGCCACCATTCTAGTGAGTCTTTTACTCAGTATTTTTATAGTCTTTGTACATTTTCGTTCATTAATAGAATATTGTGTATTACTGTATCTCTGTGTTTATGGTTGCATCTCTCATACATTTCTGTTATGTTATTGGATATCTGAGATATCTTTGTACATTTCTTTATTATATCTCCGCTCTCATTTCGTGCCGAAAAAATCCGGATCAGTGGTATCAGAGAAGGGTGCTCTTGATCATTTTTCAGTGCATGTCCCCGACAAGGTCTGCGTATAGCAATTTGGATATCTATCTTGTCTCTCTTTAAGACAATCTCTCTCGCACATCCAACAAACCATCCATGGTGGAAGAAAAGAAAAATGACATAGCAGGTGATTCTATTAATCTGTTGCTTGAGCAAGATCTCATGTGACAGAGGGAAAAAATGATGGAGAATGTTTCTCACATCCTTCAACGCCTACTGATAGAAACAAATGCGTATTCATCAAGCATCCACTTTGGAAGTACCTCTCTTTTCAAGGTACAAGTTAATTTTGATATTCCCATATTTGAAGGACATATAGATGTGGATGCCTTAGAAAAATGGTTAAATCTGCGACAAGGTAATTTCTATGTTCATAATTTCTGATAGGGAAAAGATCACCTTCACACTCCTTAAGTCTCTTCCCCATGTCAAACATTGGAGGGAAACTTACTAGGAAAAAATTTCCACAGAGGATTCTGGAATATATTTGGCCGAGCCCACTTGGGATTTTTTTGAGGATGCAGTAAAGGAACAATATTACCATGTTGGCAACTATGAGGACTAGTACATGAGATGGACCACACCGCGGAAATAAATAGGCCAAGTAGTTCTGAAGTTCACCAATACCTTACATACCTTGCACACCAAGCTAGGTATCAAAGACTCTTGACAACATTTGGTTCTAAAATATCGTGGGGCTCTACACAGATACATCCAAACTGAAATGGATTTTCTGAACATCTCATCACTCAGTTCTGCTTATCGATATGTTGTTAAAATTGAGTAGAATTTTACGCACCAAAACAAACGAGAGTTCGGGTCTGCAAATTCTCAACAACCAAAGTATGATAAAGACGACCCTAACAAACACCATCCTGAAAACCAATCCAAGCTACAGGAAAAGAAGGTTTGCGGAAAGACGAAAGACACTGGAAAATGGTGTGATTGCCACAAAATCACCTGGCACAAAACCAATGAATGTCACTCAAAACAATCATTTGTGGTCGAGATAAAAGACAAGGAGTTGAACCCTGATTCAGAATTTGATTATGAAAATACTGATAGAAGACAAATCATTGACGCAGAACTCACTGCTATTGTTGCGACTGCAACAATTCAACCAGAAGAACCAAGAGATTCTGAAGAGGGGGAGCACCTTTTTCATTCATATATGTGGGTGAAGGGGACCATGTTGCATTTTGTTGTTGATAACAGAAGCTAGAAGAACCTCATCTCAACAGAGGTCGTCAAACAATTGAGATTTTCGACAACACCACACCCATAGCCATACAACATCGGGTGGCTTTGCCAAGGACGCAATTTTCATGTCAGCCATCAGTGTGGATTGTCATGTGGCATCCAACCCTTCAAGGATGAGGTAATATGTGATTTCCCCCCGCTAGATGTCTGTGATGTTCTCTTGGGCCATCCATATATGTGGAAGTGCCTTGCTATTTATGAGTCTCGATCCCGTAGTGTCATTGTTACTCTGGGGGGTCATCTCTATAAGATACCAAAGGTAATTCCAAATATTCTCCCACCTGAACAGTGCCGCAAGATAGTATCTCATACTACAAAATTCATCAGCTTCACAGTCTTTTCAAAGCGTGAACATAAGAACACCACTGCAGCCTCAGTCCAAGCACCTTCTATCCAATAGAAGCAGGTCGACAAGATTGTAACAAAGTGTAAATATTCCTTTTGCACACAGGCATATCATGTATCCATATTGGTTAAAAATGTCCAACCCTTCCATCCACAGGTTCGTGACAACCTTCAATAGGCTAAGCAACACAACTTCTCCAACAAGGCAAGTAGCTCATCAAGATGCAGATTCAAAAAATGCTTTTCCCTCTCCCCCAAGCACTCAACACAATGGATACAATTTATTCCTAAGGAGGGACGATTGATCTAGGTGGATATCGGTCTCCACCCACCTTTTCCAGCAAGCTCAAAACAATTTTCTAGCAATTTGGGTAATTTACTATTTTTAGTAGTTTTTAACTTTTGAGGCCATTTTGAGGGCCTAAATGAAGGTTTTTTGGGATCGATATTCTTAATGATATCCAAAGTCTCTGATTTATCCCCCAAAATGAATCTCCTCAACTATACCTTTCCAGCGAGATATTGTGTGCCCCAAACGAAGATTATATGACAAAGTTACACCCTCGAGAAGTTGATACACCAAACTACCCAAAATGGGGTCCACAAAACTATTGGATTTTTATCCTCTGGGGTTAGGGTTTAGGATTTTCTTTATGATAAAAATTCCTTTGGAGTCTCATTGTAAAATCATTTTCTTGTGAATGGGAGTAGCAGACACATCTCTTCTCAAAGATAAGCTGCCACCATTCTAGCGAGTCTTTCACTCTATATTTTTATAGTCTTTGTACATTTTCTCTCATTTATAGAAAATTGTGTATTACTATATCTTTGTGTTTATGGTTGCATCTCTGATACATTTCTATTATATTATTGGATATCCAAGATATCTCTGTACATTTCTTTATTATATCTCTGCTCTCATTTTGTGCCAAAGATAATCTGGATCATTTGATTACTCCAAAAACATTCTACCTTTTTAAACCTCTATACTATTAAATTTATAATATAGAGGTCGGTTACTATTTTTCATTGAAATGCTTTTGGCTAAGAAACATTGCCAAAGAATCTTATGGTGGAAAATTGACCTTCCTTTAGGCTATCCTAAAAGAATCTAGTGGCTAGAAGGAATATTTCTCAAATAAAATTCTTTGAATAAAGATTTTTCCAATCAACTTGAAAAAATAAAAAAATATTAATAACTTTTCTTGCACGGTGATGACACCATATTAACATTCAACCAAATATTTAATTCATTAATAAAAAAAAATAAAAAAATTATAATAACACAAACTTGTTTAAAATAATATAAGTCGCAACAAATACTAAATAAAAAACCATATATATTCAAGCAAATCAATAATACATGTTCTAAACATACTTGATGAAATAAATCTAATTGGGAATATTTCCAAATGAATCCAATACTTGTAAGTAATTATAAACATTCAGGGTAACTTTAATATAAAACAATCTTCACATTTAAGAAAATATAACACTAAATAACATCTATTATAATTATGAACATAAATATATTCGTAGTTTTGTATTTTAACTTCATCAACATATAATGCAAGAAATAACATGTCTTAAACACATGTTATTGTCGATGTATTAAAATTGCAATAATAACAAAGAAAAATGTGGAGAACACATCTCTAAAATTTTTCTTAATTCAAAGAGTTTGAAGTTTCAAAATGTTTGACAACAGAAAATGATAAACTTTGAAAAAATATATAAAAAGATTCACCAACACTGGTTGATTAAGGGATGAATCCTATGGAAACTCGTAAAAACTATCAAACAAATATTTTCTCAAAAATTTCAAGTATATTCATCCTCCACTGTGTGATTTATTGACTAACACAAGAAAGTCATATTTTTAGTTCTAAAATTCTTTATCCCCTTCATTTTGTTGCTTTAACCATTCTTTAAAGATAATTGTCTTTTCTAAAAATATTAAAGAGTGGGTGTTCAAAAATCAAGGATGTGGTTCAATTCCTACTAGGAATATCTCCAATGCTTCTACCTTATCACATATATCTTCTTATTTTAATTTTTCTTCACCTATGCGGAGGTGACAATGTGGAAGAAATTTGAGACACTTGTGCAACCGATGGATCTTTTATTCAAAGTTTCACTATTTTATCTCATTCATTTCCTTTAAAACATTCAAATTCAGTTTTTTTTATTGAAATAATATTTAATTCAGCAAAAAGTTCAAAAATAGAAAGTGGTAGACTATGATGTAAATTGACAACATTATTCAGAATCCTAAAATCAAAAGACAATTGATCAAAGATAAATTTTCCCTTAAGTGAGATAGTTACATCCCATGACTATTCAACATTGTTTATTTACTTAATTAATTTTCCACTACATATCTCAAGATTACAAAGAAAATTGTCACTTATCCATGGAGAAGGTAATCCTACTTTTATTGAAGGATTAAACATTTCTGTTGAATCACAGAATTGCATTTTTTTTTGTGTGCTTTCAATATTAGACTCCTCTTTGTGTGAACCTCACTAGTTGCAATTATTACAAAGGTTAGATCATTAACACCCATACTAATCAACTCAAACTAAGCTCTACCATTTAGGAACTTAATCACTTCCTTTGTCACTTGTACCTTAACTCCTAGCTGAGTACAAGATTTGCTTATTTCAATTTGTGCTCATTGTGATAAGGCTTTGGTTTGTTGTATAACATTAAAATGAACTCTATGATTATCCAATATCATTATAATCAAATTCCATATGACATGTTTTTCTCCAATCAAAATATTTTTCCAAGTTACTCTCCTTTCAACTTCTTCTAATGACTTATTTAGGTCCTTAATCCTCTAAGTTCATTCAACTATAATTTTATCTCTTCCATCTATTTGTTTATGACAATAATTCATTATTGCATTGAATCTTTCCTCCATTTGTGGTTTTGATTCTATAATATCCACAATCTTCAATTTTATATTTTCTTCAAATCTTAATAGTTCTTGTGAAAGTTCAAAAAAATGGTCCAGGTGAACATCGGTGGTGACCAACCTATTCCAATGGCTAAACATACAGTTTCCATTTTGGAAATTTGTCTACAGTTTTTCAAGTCCCAAACTTCCGGGGATGTTTTGAGGCCCTAAACGACATTTGTTTTATGTGGCAGTGACAATTAGATCCCTATTGGGATGTATTGGGACGTTTAGAATGTGTACTCGTCTAAAAATTTCCAATGAGGTATCAAGCACCCCCAAATGAAGATCGTATGAATAATTTATGCCCTAGGGAAGTTGACATATCAACTACCCCCATTGGGGCCCACAAGCTTTTTGGTGTTTCATCTTCCAAGGTTAAGGTTTTGGATGTTTATTTTTTTTCTCATTTATTCTCTATGTTAAAAAGGCCTTGGGATCCTCATTGTAATCATATTCTTTCGAATGTGCATAGCCGACACATCTCTTCTCATAGATAAGCTACCACCATTCTAGCGAGTTCATTTGACTCTATATTTTCTTTTACAGTCTCTACATATTTCAGTCTTTAATAGAAATTGAGTATTGTTGTATATCTATGTTTTTGTCTTATGTATGTTCTTCATTTATTTATCTCATAAATCCAGATCATTGGTATCATAACCGTATTCTCTTTATTGGTTTCTAGTATCATAATGGTCTGCTCTTTATCAGTTACTCTGTGCATGTCCCCGATGAGGTTAGGGTATCAGGAATTAGGACTCAAACTGGTTGAAATTTTAGAAGACCATCCTCTATGACCTCGATGACCACCCATGGAGGAGGAAGAGATAGATGAGGGAGCCATAGATCTTATTAATTTTTTTCTCGCAGAAGTCCTCGTGAAACATAGGAACGAGACTATGGATCAATTTTCCCAAATCCTTTGATGGTTGTCGACAACAACATAGGCATATTCATCAAGAGGCCACTTTTGAGGGGTCGCCCCCTTCAAGTTACAAGTTAATTTTGATATTCTGACATTTAAGGTCAGATAGATGTGGATGCTTTGGAAAAATGGCTAAATCTACTAGAAGGTTATTTCTTTGTCCACAATTTTTCTAATAGTGAAAATATCACCTTTGCGCTCCTTAAGCCAATCCCTCATATCAAACATTTGTGGGAGACTTACTATGAGAAAACCTCCACAGAGGAGTCTGGAATATTTGGGGCCAATCCCACTTGGGTCTCTTTTATGGATTTCATCAAGGAACAATATTACCCTATTGGAAACTATAATGACCATTACACAATATGGACCACACTTTGTCAGGAGAGGGACCAAACAGTGTCAAGGTTCACAAATACCTTCCATACCTTGCACAACAAGTTGGGTATTAGAGACTCCGAGCGACATTTGGTTATAAAATATTGTGTGGCCCTACACAGTTACATCCAAACAGAAATGGAGTTTCTAGACATCTCATTGCTGGGAACCATTTATTGATATGATGTCAAAATCTAGGAAAGTTTAATATGAGGAATAAGAGAGAGTTTGGATCTACGAATGCATCACAATATAAGTTGGGAAAAGGAAACCCTGTCACATAGAACAAAGGACAAAGAAAGGATGGAAAACAACGAGACAATCAATCAAAGTCGAAAACAAGGAAGGGTAATGGGAAGATGAATACATACACTAGGAAGTGGTGTGAATTCCATAAAATCCCCTGGCACAACACTGATGAATGTCTCTCGAAGAAGTCATTAGTAGTTGAGATGAAAGTATCAAATTCATATCTAGGATCCGACTCTGATTCAAAGCCAAAGAAGGTGAAGCAGATCATTGGTGCAAAACCCAATGCCACAGTCGCTACCATGAGGATCCATCCAAACGAAATAGAAGAGTCAAAGGAAGGTGAGCGCATTTTTCACTCACAGATGTGGGTGAAGGGTGCTATGCTAAATTTAATTATTTATAGAGGAAGCCAAAAGAACCTCATCTCAGTAGAGGTCATGAAGTGGTTGGAGTTGCAGAAAACATCACATCCACAGTCATTGATCCAAATTATTTTAGGAACGATATGAAGGAAGAAATAAAACAAAGCTATAACAAATAATTATACAGAGATATGGAAAGGAACATAGTGATAAAGTAAATCTCAGATTCTATTAATAACTATCTAAAATACAAATATTGTAAAATGAAAAAGCACACAAGCTAGCTAGAATGGTGGTATCTTATCTCTGAGAAGATATGTGTCAGTTACGCTTATTCGCAAGAAGTTGGTTACAATGAGGCGTCGTGTTTGAGAATCATCTACTCAATGATTTTTGTGAAAAAAAAACATCTATTGCATAACTAAAAACTCAAAAAACTGAAAGGAAAAGGAATATTATAGAGAAAACTCAAAAGAAAGGGAATACTAATAAAGAAAGTCAAGGATAGAGATGAAAAACTTTAAAAAATCAAAGGAAATGGAATACCAAGAGAGAAAAAACCCAAAGGAAATGGAATAATAATATAGAGAGTTAAAGAGGGGGATAGAGAGTGATATGCATATTTATCCTATAATCAATTAACTATTAGTTCATTAAGATAATCAAGATGAAATTTTCAATCTAGAAGAAGGGATGTGGATAATTTTCATAATGTCCCTACCTAATGCTTAATGTAATAGGTGATTTAAGCAAGTGAAATATAAATGTATAAATAATAATAATAATAATAATAATAATAATATGGATGAGATGTATAACATCAATACATATGATTCAAAATATTAAAAAAAGTAAATTATAAGTTAAAAGAAAATACTTCCATACACATGAGTCATATGCAGTAACTTCAAATCTTTTAACAATCCTAGAGGACCAAGTATCCAAACAACACAAACAATATATCTTTTAACAAACCTATAGTACCAAATATCCAAACAACACAAGAAATGCATATTTCATCCACTCAAACATGTAGGACACTCACCTACACAACCCATTACTTAACATGAGAGGAGGTAATTACCCACAAGAAATACTGGTACAACCCACCTACTCTTTCGTAGGGATACACGACCTCCCGGTCAAGGATCTTCGATTCTTCAGTCGAACGAATCTCTGAAACCTAGATGGTCTCATTCTGTATCTAAACACAAGCCATTTTGGATTTCTGGCATAGGTCCTATGGCACCCATGACCTTCCCCTTTGCACTTGCAAAATCTCAGAGTTTGGGCGCTAGCTCCTTTTCTGATAAGACCCTCCTTGATGTGACCTTGGGTGATGACCTGACGTAAACACGTGATTTCGGGCATGCCCAAGAGTGGTTTGGAACCAAACTACTTTTCTCCCCGCAATCCACCTCAAGACACCACATGTCCTTTTACCAATACCATGGTCTCGATTTTGGCTCACCCTCATATTTTTAAAACTCGAGTACCTTCTATCCCTGCAATGCGAGGTGACCATCGATCTCATCATCTTGATAGTGCTTCTAAATTGACGACTGAGATCTATCCCTTTCAAACCTATGGATCAGATATGACACTTTCAAATCAACAGATGTGATTTTCTTTGGGACTTCGGCGTTTTGAGTTTTCAACTCTCAAACCTTACTTTCTCCCGTAATGACAGATACCCTATGTTAAGAAACAAACATCAATATAGCATAGAAAAACCTCAGGAAAAGTACTCAACGCCTTGAAAAAGAGATAATTTCAGATAATAAGCCTCTTCGAGGGGGCAACCTCCTTTT
>JZKD02S0770119.1:134666-155076 GCA_000966675.3 Picea glauca
TATATATATATGTTTTATTCCTATATCAAAACAGAAAGCTACTATAAAGAAATTTTGTTTTTTTACTCTTTTATTTTTATTTTTGTAAAAAATTTGTTTTTATTTGCATTCCTAAATAGAAAAATTAAATCAGAAAACTAGTTTAAGACAAAGAAACAATAGTTTAAGACAAAAAAAAACAATTTTTTAGTTTTAAAAGAGAAATTTAAATCATTAAAGAAATTTGTTTGTTTAGCAAATGGAGATATATAATTTGAAATTGAAGCCGAACAATTGGATCGAGAATTTTTTTATTGTCAACAATTTATTATTCCTGAAACTTCATAGTCATCCTAATTTATGATCCGCGCAGAGGAGAGCATACTTATTCAATGCTAAAGCAAAAACTAAAAATAAAAGTATGTTTTTTTTTATTCGTTTACCCTACCTACTCTATGCTAATTAAAGATTTGTTACATGTAGTCAAACTTCCAATCTAACCATAAGCACAACGATAATAAGAATATGTTCACTGTGAATTTTGCAAATGACAATCGAAAATATATATAACCGTGCGAAATTGACTATTGAAACTGTAAATTAACAAAATAAAAACTAAATAGATCTAACCTGGTACCTGATTGAAACCATCATTCGATAATGCTTTCGTAGGCATAGTTTTCACTCCTCAGATCGTGTCGCAACTCCTTGTTATATTCCTCGATCTCCTACTCACATAATTGTTCATCATCAGATGTGCAGGGTTCCTTGTATGTTGTTTCTTCATTTTCCTCTGGAGGAGTAATTAAGTTTTCGGGTACTGTCAAGATCTCCTCTTCCAGAGAAGAGGATATCCCGAATTTTTCTAGGATCTGAGTGAGTTTTTCCAAGATTAAACTCATTGTTAAACCATATTGAAAAAATAGAATGATTTATCATCAAAGATTTGATTTTTAAAACTAAGAAATTAAAACTATTTGTAAAAATAAAACACACCAGACTTGAACTCCTTGCGTTACTGGGACCCTGTTGTCACCAGGTTATCGGTTCGCACAAGTTCTCTCAATAAAAACAAAATTTGCATAAATAAAAACACACTTCTGCATAAAATAAGGAGAAACACACTTCTGCATAAAAGGAAGAGGACAACCTAACTTTGGAGCAACCCCACTAAAGTGGATGCATAGGTTCTTACCTCTTGTCTTACCGTCTTCTCTCCACTCTCAGGTCATCCATAAAACCAATCCGAAATCATTAAATAAATCTAATTCAAATGCTACCTATTACCGTTTACAACTCCCCAACAACGACGCCAAAATGGTGGCGCAATTAAATGAATAATGTATTACCAAACATAAATTATCGACCATTATTCGTAATCAATAGAGTTGATGCACTATATGTGTCGATAATAGATAGGTTCCTATGTCTGTTTAGTATAGCTTAGATAAGAAAACCATTTAGAAACCAACACACAATCTTCACACAATTCGAAAGATGGAAAGCAAAACTCATAAACAAGGAAAATCTCTTGCTCAGGTGATGGACCTGTTCATTGATGGCTTATGAACAGAAAAGATGAACTTTGATTCTATATCCTAGAGAAATTAAACTGACAACAATTAACACTTTGCGCATTCACAACATTCCATTATAGGTGCATGTAGAGTGAGAGATGGAGGTCTTGATTGTGCATGTGTTAGCAAGGTGTAATCTAATCAATTCTGGAAAAGAAAGATAAGTGTAATGATATTATCCATTAAAGCTCATGTATGGTGAAATATGGAGATCCAATTGTTCCTGCGTTGACACACTTTGCAACAAATAGTGAAATCAAACAAAATAACATGAAATAAAATAATAGATACATAAAATGAAAATCTACACTAACAATTTACAATAAGCTTACCAAGCTGGATCGGTGGCCCTTGCCGATGCCAACATGGAAGTTTTTAGATCAGCCGATGCTAACTTCTAAGAGACACAAGATCACTGAGTAGGTTTACAAAAAGAGTCTTTTCATGAATCCAATCATAACAATTCTCCTAATCTACATCATAACAATTCTCTCATTTCAAGAACCAATCTTACTTCATAATAATTCTCCCCCTCTCATGAAGAGAGGGCACTCTCTTTTATACATGAGAGATTTGAAAAGAAGATAAACATCTCATAATTACATATCCACTTTTCTCTCAACCAATTTCCCATTATTAAAAAATATCATCCCTTCAAATCCTCACACATATCTCTCATATATATTGGATAATATATCACAACCAAATATCCATGATCTTCTCCTTAGAATAGGCTTGAATTATCTCCTCAAATCTTGAAATGGTGGAGGAAGTATTCGAGAAGTCTTTTTGAATTAACCCTTCACATATTCCTACACATGATAAAGCTCACACATTTTTGAGATATATGAAAACATGTCAATTTTCTAATATTTACTCACAAATTCCCTTTTAATACAAAAATAAATGATTTGGAAAATAATAAGGTGAAACCCATATATAATTATGAAAATGGTATCATGAAAGGTTAATGGGGCAATGAAATGTGAAGAATGATGAAGGGGAAGGTGGATGGAAATACGACATTTATGAGTCCCAATAACTCCCCTGGATCAATCTGAGACTCTGTCGATGCACTCCTTGCGTACAAGATGCACACCTTGCATACGAGTTTCAAAAGAGAAACAATTGAAACTTATCCAGTTTCGTCACAAACTCATACGATCAACTCTTAACAATCATACATGAGTGAAACGAACTAAATCACGCACAAAAAATGTAGCATTCATTCAATCACACATCAAATGAACACAGTTCGAAGAATGTGGGCAATTATATCTGTTATATTCATTAATGAAACAAATTACATAATATTGTAGTTTTTCACTGCGTCTTTCTTTTATTCTTTTCTCTCTCTACTAATCTCTACCTCCCTATCTCTATCTCCCTATATCTATTACAATATAACAACAAACTATCTGAGGATTGGCTCCACGAGCTCTCTCTGTTCTGTCTGCAACCTATCCTATGAGGTCTTAGCAGTTACCTACCTTCTCCTATTACAATAACTATCATTTATTAATAGATAAGACCCAACACTCTATATCTTCAACTCCTTATAGTCGTATAAGACCTTTACAAACAAGATATATTAAAAATCGTTGTTTCCAAAATATCTCAACAACTCAATTTACTTCTGAGTTAAATGTTGATTTGAAATTTTGCCATACTGAAATATCATATCTTTATCTCCACACTTGGATCTTTGACTTTGAAGGTAATGCTCCTACATCGAATACCCAAACAACATATCCCAAAAAATAATATTCACTATTTCTAATTCTTAAATATTATCACACATCCTATCTCAAAACCAATATAAAATAACATAAGAAAAAATAAAAAATATAAAATGAAACCGCCATGAACAGATATGAAAGACTTTTCAAGCCTCGCCTTTCCTTATGACTAAAACTACAACATTGATCTGGCGCATGCTACCTAATACGAATGCCACGCGAGTTCATAGTAGATATATTTTTTAAACATAAATTTATTTTAGATATATATTCTTTTAATAGACATTTTTTCCCATGTTACTAAATGCTAATGCCACAACTAGTTCATAATAGATATATTATTTAAATACAAATTTATTTTAAATGGTAGACTCTTTTTTTCCATGGTACATGTACGGCTAGTACATAATAGATATATTTTATTTTAGTTATAATTTTTTAATAGAAATTTTGCATTAAAAAAATTGGAAATTAGGAATCTCTTTCCATCTTCGACGAATAGATATATTTTATTTTAGTTATAATTTTTTAATAGAATTTTTGCATTAAAAAAATTGGAAATTAGGAATCTCTTTCCATTTTCGACTCATGTAACAAGAAGGGGAATTAGGAATCTCTTTCCATCTTCGACTCATGTAACAAGAAGGGAAATTTGAATAGGAAAGGGAGCCAATTTTTGGAAGAGGAAAAATGAGAGTTCTTGTTGAGAAAATAATACTTTCATAACATGTGATAGAACAATCATGAAATGAAGCCATGAGAGCTATAGGAAAATCCAAGAACCAAGATAATTTTCACTAAAGTTGAGGGAAATTATCTTGAACCTTTCCATTCACACATTGAATAACACTAAAGGGAGGATACTTCTAAGGGACTATTGAGGAGAGAAGGAAGACCTCCTTGTGTTGTGTGGGAAGAGACTAGTCTGAGTATTATTCATTTCTTATTTTCATTGCTAGTATCATAGCCCAGATAGGGAGTGGTGTCTATATCAAATTACCTACAATTGAGTGGAAATTGTTCGCTTCGCTAGTTGTCTGGTCTATAATATTTAGTGAGATAATTTCTTCCTCTTTGTTTTGAAATTTCTTTATATCTGCTGATCATAGTAAATTGCATGTTTATGGATTAATAAACTGAAGAATTCATCCAATTGGGCATATAGTCTTCGAGTCTTTTGGATTATTATCTAGTTAAAAATAATTATTAGGTGGAGGAAGGATTTAAATTATTCTTTTGATTTTAGCTTATATGAGGTTGTTTGTGCAAAATGGTTCAATCAACATTTGTTTGATTCACCTTTGTTATGGTTGGGTTGATCATTGGTTGCATCTTGCTGAATTAATAACATTTTACTATTAGTTGTTTCTTTGTAATCTGTGTGGTTCTACTCTATACCTAACATCCAAAAACATGTAATATTAACCTTGGATGAAAACTAGTAAGGCAATTTGTTTTATTTTTATTGTCTTTGTTTTCTGTCGCCAACCTTCTATAGTGACAATTTCTTCTTCTTAATAGCATAAGATAAGCAATTTGTATAACCAATGTAGGGGTTGTAAGATGGATTGGTGTTGTATGCATTTGACTTTAGTAGATTTAGAGTATATTTTCCCAAATACTACAGTAGTTGTATTCTATACTTGTCTCCACACAGGGTATACACACATCTCATGCAACAACCATGGATTCCTATATTTTTGGTGTAATTGGTCTCAATTAACATAGACTCATTTCAAATTATATCCTTGCATCTGAACTATGATGCAAGAATGACCATTTAAGTTAGACCTTGAGTTAACATATGGCTTGTTTTTAGTACTTGACTTAATTCAACATTGGATAAGGGTAACTCTAAATTTTCTAGTTTTCATCTCTATACATCTATGCTAGTTGTGGGTTGTGTTTATAGTTGTATATCTTACCTTAGTTTATTTCAAGGTTCTTAGGTTATGCATAGTTCCTCCGGATGTTTTAGTCACATGTTTTCCATTGTAGCCTTCTATAATTTGTGCCAAAGATCGTCAAATATACAAAGATAAATATTTAACCCGTATAATTTTATAACGAGGAAGGTGCAGGGAGATGAAAATTATGAAATGTGAGCACTTACCTTGCACCAAAAGTATCACAAACATGTAGTGAATAAGTGTGGATATTTAAGATGCCAGGATTATTTTATGATATTAAGTAGATTTTTTGAATTACTCTTCCTTTTGGATCTTTCCATAGTTCTATTTTGGCATGGTGGTTGTGAGATACCTCCATCACATATATGTTGAGTAGTTAATGGAAAATGGATATAAATTGGAATCCATAACTTCTACTAATTTAATTGGTTCATTTGGAGCGGTTGGTCCTCCAGACAGTAACGACCCTTCCCTGTAGCATGAAGCTCTTAAGTTTTAGTGTCTGCATTGGCTCATCAATAGATTTCTCTAAAATCAATTGTCCACCTAGTTATCTATATCAAACTACCAATGAAAAAATCATGGAGTGAATGCTTTCTATTTCAAATGAAACCTTATGAATGAATGTTGTAAATAGGTAGGGATCTACGAAAAAATTAATTCTTAGAACATTAGTGACAATTTATTTTGGAGGTATAATATACTCTTTTGTTTGTTTGTTACAAATTTGATTCAAGTTCAACCAACCTGGTAAGCAATACGGAATTATCTCTATGGTTGCAATTGCAACTGCAACAACAATGTTACATGCTTAATTTAACATAGTTGTTGTAGATACACTTTTTATCACATAAACCTAGTGTATTTTTTTCATACATGTTAGTTGGAATTATACTCCAAATTAGGTTATACATCATTTTCTCTGACCTCTAGTTATGAGAATAAATGACAACCAATTTTGTGGGTTTTCTTTAGAACTTGTGTACTAGTTATTGGTCCATTGGATTTCCCAATTGAACTATTCCTAGCAAAGTTTAAATTGCATGCTTTCTAAATCATAATTGTATTTCAAGCCTGAGTGATCCATAAAGACTTCTTCCTTTTTCCACCTGGGGTAGGGAAAAATTGAAAACAACATATTATTTTTTAAGTTTAGGAGGCTTTTTTAATCTTTGTAATTTTTTAAAATTTCTAACTATAAGATTTGGTCAAACTTAATTTTTTGTAAATTATAAGGGTTTTACATATTTTATGGAAAATGTGGGCTATTTTTCAACAAAAATAATAATCTGGATTTTAACTTGTGGAATTTTTACAGGCGCTGCAATTTTTAATAAAATTGTCTGTCTAAGTTTTGCTTATACTGGATTTATTCCCTCATATTGATGTTTTAGTAAGAGGGTATGTTAAATTCCAACACAATTTCTTATTATTGGTGTACATCGCTTTATGATCTAGTCAGATTCACTCCTCTATGTAGCTCCATGTTCAACGTTGTATGTTATTTATTAAAATCATTTTTTTTTCATTTTGACATTTTTCTATGTTTGTGATGAAAATCAAGACTCTTTAATCAAAACAAAAAGGAATTGATATGAAACATGAGGGAACACCTACCAAGGAGAGTGCATCACGAACAACACCCCTCATTTGAAGATGCAATCCTAGACTTCCAACATAATTAATTAATAGTTAATTGCATAATTTCAATGCTTGAGTTACATGTATTGAATTATTTTACTATTTCTTCCAACCTTCAAACTACATACATCTTAATTTATTACTTTTTGTTTGAAAAATAATTTAAAATAGATCTACTTTAAAACTATAAGAACTTTTAACCAAATAAGTACAATGAACATTCAATATTAAACTATTTAAAAATAAATATATTCTATGTTTTTGTTTTATTACTAATTAAAATCTCCTCTTACTTTTCAGGTAGATCTTACCTATCATATAGCTCCTATAATGCAACCCATGTACAGTGTGAGGACATGCCTTGGTTCATTATCACAACACACATAGACTCATTTACACTTTCTTTTTTATCACCCAAGCATTAACCACTAGCACTCTAGTGAACTCTACTACATAATGCCAATATAACATCAATGCTTATAACCATAATCTAGATATCCTACTTAACTTAGCATGGACTACACACTACCTATTACATATGGTTTGTACTTAGGAAGACAATACAACTCTTCCTCAATCTATCAATAATGGTCTATGTTAGGCTTATCTATGATTTCAAATAGGCACGATGTTATATTCCTCACAACCACTTGTTCAGTAAATGAGGCTTCTTTTTTACCCACATTGCACACTTCATATTTTTGTTTCATTTATGGGTAGAGCATTATAACATGGAGAAACCATGCTATCCACATCTACACTAATTATGACACATAACAACCATTTGACTTAGGGTTCCAAATTCCTCTAGCATTGTCATATGTGGGCAATAGCCAATGGGAAAATACTTTCTTAGCACAAAGAAACATTCCTTCCAACATGTTTTATCCCCATAACAACTTTGATAAATTGAGAGCCAAGTGCTACACATTAGCACTTCCAACATCATCTTTAGTAATGCAATTTATATTACCAATAGACATCGTCTTAGAGACTCTTTTTTACCATTCTACAACCAAATCATCACAAAACCTGATAGGATTTTTTGCACCACATCATGAATCCATGGGTATAGTGATATGGAGTTTAACCAAGTTGAAATTCTTCTAGAGAACTCATCTATTTAGTTTGCATCAATGGTTAGAGCATGATATACACTACAGATCTTTGCTTCAACATTTTTAAGATTCCCTAGCTTCTTCTCTCAACATGGATAGTTTACTGGTATGATTATTTATTCTTGGTGTACACCAGTTTACAATATGGTAGGATTCACTTCTCTATGTAGCTCCACACCGAGCGTTGCATGCTATTTCTTACAATCATTTTCTACCTTTTGATGTGTTTCGATGTTTACGAGAAAAACCGAGACACTTTCAATCAAAACCAAGAGGTATTGATACGAAACACAAGGGCACACCTACCAAGGAGAGTGCATCACTAACAACACCCCTCATTTGAGGATGTAGTCCTAGACTTCCAACATGATTAATTAATAGTTAGTTTCACAATTTCAATGTTTCAATTACATCTGTTGAATTATTTTACTATTTCTACCACCCTTTAAACTACATACTTCTTAGTTCATTTGTTTTTGTTTGACAAATAATTTAAAATTGACTTGTTTTAAAACTATAATTTTTTTTTTAACCAAATAAGTACAATGAACATTCAATTTTAAACTACTATTATATATATATATATAATTACTAATTAAAATATTTTCAATACTATTTTCAAAATCTTATTGTTGTTCCCATCACGTCCCCATAGTGTACCTATATGAATCTTGCGATTGCACACCTCTTGAGGGCATGTGACACCACAACGTTTCTCACTGGGTTGTTTGGCAACACCAAGGATACTTCATCCAGGCTACGCCTCTTCACCTAGAGCATACACATACTTCGTTCTAGGCTATCAGTGGGTCACACTCCTACTCTAGTGCAACTCTTGTATACTTAGACAATTGTTAACATCTTAATACTTAGCCATATATAAGCATACATCCATGAACATCATAAACCAAAAGAACAACATCAAAACACATGAAAGAGATACACAAAAATAGTGGGGGTGACATGAACCATACCTAACACCCAACTACATCTTTGTTATCATGAAACAATTGGGTCATGCCCTTTCGCAAAGTTAGGTCGACTCCTCATGTGGGTGTGTTAGTCGATTTTCCTTCATGCGAACTCCATGCCTTAGCTGATTTTCCTTTATTGGTGGAGCACCCAAGTCTTGCCTTCTACCCTTCTTCAAATTGTCCATCGTTTGACTTATGTTGCAAGGAAACCTGATTGAGTCTCCCATGGTGTGTTGCATGCCCAAGGTGTCCTGACTTGCTTGATATAAAGATGCCATCATCACGCTTCATTAAATCCGAAGCGATCATACTGCTTCCTTTGTTCACCAACCCCAACTTCCACGGGTCGCCATAACGTCAAGTCAATTGGGCACACACATCTTTAGCTAGGGGTCTTATAGTTCCCTTTCTAGAGCTCGAATTTTAATATTCTAAGGCCTCAATTCCAGGTTCATAGCTTGGGTGGTTGGGTAGCATGTTTGTGATCCTCCCCACCTGGGTTCAATTCCCTCAAAGTAGACATGTTGTTCCCTTGTGATAATGGTAGAAGGGTAGACGATCCCTGCGATAGAGGTCCACTACAATGGGCTTCGAGACTCTTGTTCCCTTGCTAAGTCACAAGTGATTGGGATAAAGACCCACTTTAGTGGGGTTCGAGACTCTTGGACCCTTGCTAAGTCACAAGTGTTTGGGATGAGCCCAATCAGCTTCGAGACTCCTCGATCATTGGTAAGTCACAAGTGATTGTGATAAAGGCCCACTTTAATGGGGTTTGGGACTCCTCAACCTTTGCTAAGTCACAAGTGCTTAGGATCACCCCGATGGGCTTCGAGATTCCTCGACCCTTGTTAAGTCACAAGTGATTGATCTAGAGCCTAGCTCAAATAAAACCTATCAATCACTAATTCCATGGTTAAAAAAATATTAAAAACACCTCCTTTATGAAAACCAACCTTTTGCACCACGTCAAATTTCCCTTTTAAACCCCACCCAAATTTATGAAAATAGTGTATCCATCAAACTCCAACCTTTTGCACCAGGTCAAATGTCCCTTTTAAACCAACCTTACTATTTCTACCAACCTTTAAACTACACACTTCTTAGTTCATTAGTTTTTGTTTAACAAATAATTTAAAATCAACTTGTTTTAAAACTATTGAAAACTTTTAACCAAATAAATACAATGAACATTCAATTTTAAACAACTATTTTTTATTTATATAATTCTTTATATATAATATATATATATAATTAAAATATTTTTTTATAATTACTAATAAAAAATTATTAAAAACACCGACTTTCTAAAAACCAACCGTTTGCACCACGTCAAATGTCCCTTTTAAACCCCACCCAATTTAATGAGCGTATCGATGAAACTTCCCTCGAAGAGCGAGTTTGGAGGGCAAGCGTCTCAGGAAGCCGAGACCATCAGGTCCATCAGATCTGTGGGGATGAGGGCACTTTATGCAAGCCGGCAGCTCAGGCCGCGACCGCCACCATCACCAAATATCGGTTCATATATATATATATATATGGATTTGGAAGAGTTAGTAATTTGTTGTGTTGCTCGCGCTGCTCTCGCCATTAACAGTTATACAAGATCGGGAAAGAATAGGTGCTCTCGCTGCTCTCGCCATTAACAGTACAGTAAAAAGAAAGAATAGTTATACAGTACACAGTTAGGAGCCATTAACAGTAGTAATAGGTGCTCTCGCTGAGTAATATGGAAGGATTTGTTCACTCCGATACACATATTTACTTCGCAATTCATGGAGAAGCTCGGGAGAGTGGAATGAATATTCAACGTGGAGAAGTAAAAGCACAAGAAATTGGTGCAGTGAATGATGGAGGGCAGCGGGTTCAATCTGGGGCACCGGCATTTGGAATTGGTGCAGTGAATGATGAAGGACAGCGGGTGCAATCCGGGGCACATGAATTTGGAATTGGTGCAGGCAATGAAGAACAGATGCCAGCGCTAGCTGCAGCACCAGGATTTCCAATCGGCGCATTCAATTATATGCCAGCGCTAGCTGCAGCACCAGGATTTCCATTTGGCGCATTCAATGATAGAGTGTGGCCAGAGCAAACTGACGAAGCACGATTTGGAGTTTGGGAACACAATAATAGAGTGTGGCCGGAGCCAGATGACGAATATATATTTGATGATGGTGAGGCACCAGGATTTGGGATTGAGGCAGGCAATGGTGTAGATTGGCCGAGGCATGGAGTGTGGCCGGAGCCAGATGAAGAATATATAATAGATGATGGTGGGGCACCAGGATTTGGGATTGAGTCAGGCAATGATGTAGATTGGTCGGAGCCTGTGCTAGCTGAGCCGATGCATATAGTGTGGCCGGTGCCGGTGCTAGCTGAGCCGATGCATGGAGCGTGGCCTATGCATGGAGCTGGGCCGATTTATGGAGTGTGGCCGATGCATGGAGCTGGGTCGATTTATCTAGTAGGTGGGCCGGTGCAGCTAGGAGGTGGGCCAATGTATCTAGGTGGGCCGGTGCATTTAGGCCCACAAGAACTTGGAATTCCTAACCTCCCACACCCGTTTCCATTTATTCCTCACGATTTTGAAGAGAGCGAAATTCCTGACTTCATAATTGGAATAAATGAAGAAGCAGTGAATGGCGTCCCAGAGATACTGGAGAGAGAGAGTGTGTGAATCTGTTGAATCCGATGAACTGGCCGTTGAACAAGGAGAGGATTGTGCTATTTGCTTAGATGCCTTGAATCATGTCGAGGACGATGACAATGAAAATGGCAATGGCAATCGTACTCTGTATCAGCTACCATGCTCCCACCTCTTTCATTCTTACTGCATTTCGTAGCTCCCACCTCTTTCACTCTTACTGCATTTCAGAATGGTTTCACAGAAATCTCAGCTGCCCCACTTGTCGAACTCCACTTCGGCTGCAGTAGCCACCAGTAATAATATTTATTATGACTCTGTTATAAATGAAAGATAACAGTGTAATTATGTTATCATTTGGATTATATATTTATGTGACCATCTAAAACTTTGATTAATTTAGATTATATATTTATGTGACCATCTAAAACTTTGATTTATGACTCTTATAAATTAAACATATCATAGTTTGTTATCATTTGGATTATGTATTTATTTTTGTTTTGAGGAGCATTATTGGATTAGATAATATCAAGTAAAAGTTGATAAGATATTTTATATGAGTTATTAAAAGTTCATAAGATATTTTATGTGAGTTATTATAATGATAAGGAGTAGTTTGACTATTTAAAACTTTGATTAATTTTTTAAATATTTTGGGCTCCCTCAAGATCATGAAATAAATTGGTCTTCTTGACCCACTATTGGATAACTTGACAATCACCACCTCATAACATGCAATCATTATATTAGTTATATTGTCAACATCTTAAAGAAATAATCCACATGTTAACTCTTGCATGCCATCATGAGAATACAACATTGTTTTCATCAACACATGTTCCCGTGTGTCATCATAAAATATCTTATTATAAAAGAATTACATGCAATTACATCATGTCATCACATTAGAAGATACTATGATAAGAATCTAACCTCAACATATCTTTATCAAAGATATGCCACTGCGTCAACAACATAGATGGAACCATATGTTATCTTAGATTAACATCATGAAAATGAGAATCATCTCAACATATTTCACATGGAGGGTAAATGAATATTAAAAGTGTTGCGGGTAAATGAATATTATCTTTTATCTCTAAAACGTTCACATAGGATCATGACAACAGGTTCCATAAAGTAATACCAAGATTGGAGCATAGTTCTCGAGCTTCCTGAAGCTCTCTATCTCATTCCATATAATTACCACCACATTCATAAACTAGAAAGCCAAGAAGTATGAAAATTCAAGAAGCATGGAATCAATTGGTCAATTATCCTCCCTTTCTGTAGGGAATTTAGAAACAAAAGTAGGGTCGGCCTAGTGATCTGCATATTAATTCCCAACCACCTACTTGAAACCAACCCTATTAGGAGTGTGGGTACATGACCCCCCTCTGATGAGGCTCTAGGTAAAACAAGGAATGAAAGCCCATACTATGCCAGGATGCCCTATTGAGATCAATGGAAGGAGCAACCACAGGTCCATGGTTTACTTGAAATTATAGTTGTGATTCCATTCTACCATGGTGTGCCCATCTCTACAAGGTTTCTTGGCATGTGCTACAATGGCACACCGACTAAGAGATTGTTGAAATATTGTAACTACGAATAATATTCTACTTATTGTTGAGTTATTATTAAATAGATCAATATGCTTTTGTCGATTTATCATGTCGGGACTTATGTATGACCAAATCCCCTTTTGTGGATTGGTCAAACCCTATTTGTATAAGGCTAATTGAGAAGTCGCTCCCTAGGGATAATTAAAGTGGATTTAGCAACTAAATGAAGAAGTCAACCCTGCTTGATGAAGAGACACAACCCTAGTGCCTAGCAGCTAGTATAAATAAGAGAGGCTAGCGTCTGATTCTCACACTCACCAAAAAGTCACTCATCTAGTGTGCAAGTTTGAAGGAAGCTGCAGTTGCCAGAAGAAGGAGAGAGACGAGCATTGCTCAGTGTTGGATATTATCTAGTGTTTGGTTTATTATCTTGGCATTGTATTGACAATCTATATTAAGGAATTTTTTGTTGGGTTTTCTCCCCCATGAGGTTTTCCCAGGATAAATGTTGTGTACCTTGTGATTGTGTTTTTTTTAGTGATCCTTCTTATGATATTATTGTATAGTAAATTGAAAAGAACTTAATAACAACTCTAAATTTGACAAAGATCAATCCAAAGGCTTTTGATTTGCCATCTAAAGAAGATCCTATCTTTCATAGAAGTGGGCCTTAAGTTTTCATTGATAAGGGCCTAGTCAGGATAATGGTTCTATCAATGCCTTCCTGGCTCTAGAAGATACTTCCTTGCATAAAATTCCCCCACATGTTTACCATTCAACTACAATTGTTTCTTTTATTCCAAACAATTCCCTTTCATGTTTGATTCCATAAGGTATGAATCAATCCTTCATCGGTTGGTCCAAAGTGCTCTGATGTTCTGGTTAAAGTTCGCTACTCGCATGCCACACCATCCATGCTAGTGATCCATGCATGTGCTAGCGAGTGCTTTGATGCTCTCGTTGAAGGTCCATGGTGTATTCCTAGTACGAATCGTAAGGTAGTCCCAACATATAATAGATCCATAGAGGCTGAGAATTCTAGTTTGGTCACTCCTCTGTTCCCAATTGCTTCTATTGCTAGAACATAAACAAAGACCATCACTGATTGGAACATAAGAAAATAATTAAGAAATACCAAAACATAGAACTAGGAACTAGGATGTAGGATCTTCATTTCTAGGAGCTTTAGCTCAAGATCATAACACTTTGGTAAGAACAATCTGAAAATTGGAAGTTTGGAACACTCACCGAAACTTGTTGAAATACCACAAGGAACTCGTAGGAACACTGGTTGCAACATTGGATTTTGTCGAAACATAACAAGTGGGAAACACACACTAGATATATCTAATAATAGGGTCATATGGACATGCAAGTGGTTTACACATCCCGAAAACACTCGACGAAGCTCACTCTTTATGTGTATCCTTAGGGCTTGGGCCTATAGACACGTGCACAGTTTATGAGTGAAAATAATAAGGTTAACTAATAAGTCAAAGGGTCTAATAATGAGTACACCTAATTTGACTTATTGAGCAATTTTAATTTCTTTTACAAGTGTCCTTTCTTCTCTTTGCTCAGTAAAGAGTTCCCATTCTCTAAATAGTAATAATTGTTCAAGATTGTTGAGCCCCCCTTTCAACCTGAAAGGCATCCTTCCGTCACTACGAGAACATTGAGACAAATACTGATAGGATACATATATTAATCTAATTATAATGAAATAAGTTTTTCTTCAATATGTGTTTTAATAGGTTTTAAATATGCACTTACCCTTGGGGGATCATCGACTAAGTAAAGGTAAAGAGAAACACCATGGTATGAGACTAGAGATGGAACTAGGGATTCCACAATCAACTCAGATGTTGACTGCATCATTGGTGGTTCTAGGTCATAAACTAGATCAATAGCTTCAACTTCTGCTCCTATTAGTTTTTGATCAATTGCAACAAACATAAAGCCAGGATATTGAACTGGAATATATGCTTAGTAAACTAGATCTGTTGAAATATTGTAACTTCGAAGAATATTCTAATTATATTTTAGTTATCATCTTATAGATCAAATCCCCTTTTATGGAGTGATCATGTCGGGTTTTGTAGAAGACTAGATCCCCTTTTCTAGATTGGTCAAACCATATTTATATGGTGGTATTTGTAAAGTCATCCCCTAGGGTTTATAAAGTGGTTTTAACCACTCTTGGAAGAAGTCAACCCTACTAAGTGAAGAGACATAACCCTAGCACCTCCTCAACTAGTATTTATAAGTGAGGATGGTGCCTCACTTGTTCATTCATTTCACTCACTCATTTAGTGCACATCTTTTGAAGGCAGTTACAGTTGTAGGAGGAAGGAGAAGAGAGGCACATTCTCAATCCTATTTTATTCTTGGTGTTTGGTCTTAGTCTTGGCATTGTATTAACAATTTATTATTGAGGAATTTTTTGATGGGTTTTCTCCCCCATGAGGGTTTACCAAGATAAAATGTTGTGTACCTTGTGATTGTGTTTCTTTCAATGATATTCCTTATGTTGTTGTTTTGGAAATGCATTGAATAATCTAGTAAATTTGAAATAACCTAATAACAACACTAAAACTTAACATGGAATCAGATCTTGATTGAATATAGAACCTTTAACTGGGTATCTAAAAATGTCAATGTTGTCGTACAACGAGATCATGTATTTTTACCGAAGAGGAATTTCTGACCAACAACTATCTAGGGAAGTGTGCCCTACACTATCACATCCTTTGGCAGCTTGACACACTTTTTCAGTGGCCAGATTTTTCGGAAAGTCAAACTCTAGGTTTGGTTGGTACCAGAAAACAAGAGAACTAGAACTAGTACCAGAAGTACTAGTCCAAAATTAAGTAGTTCAAGTTTCAAGGGGTAAAAATTGGAATTTTATGAAACAATAAGCTCAAAAAAACTCGTCTCATCCTAGTGCATCTAGTCCCTGGAACATAATTCAAAATTTGAAGTATGAGAAATTAGGGTTTCCTCACAAAACCCTAAGTTGCAACACCAATTACAGTGCCAGTTCCTTCATGCGAGTTGTAGCACCAGTTGCAGTACCAATTCCTTCATGCCAATTGTAGCACCAGTTGCAGTGTCAGTTCCTTCATGCCAATTGTAGCACCAGTTGCAAGGCCAACACCAGTTGTAGTACTAGTTGCAGTGAGATTTTTTGTGAAGAGTTGAGACTGATTTTATTGTCCTAGTGTGGCTTACCCTAGAAAATATCCAACTAAATTTAATTTAAAAGTTGAAGCACCTTTGAAGTTTTAAAGGTTTGTTATTGCTTGTCGCTATTGTTAGATGGTGACACTACCTACAGATGTTGTCATAGGTATGTACTTACATATGTTTAAACTATATCATTATTTTAAAGGGTACTTGCATGATATTTTTTCTAAGCAACAATCATATATCAAGAAGGATCTTAGATCTAACACATTAGAGGAACTATGCACCCCAGGTTTTATTACCTTGATATGCCTCTAAATGTTATGGCATTATTGTGATCTTATGAATATCCAGGTTGCATTTTGATCTGTTGAATTTATCATACTAATCAATGATCAAAATTAAAGTCAAACTATTAGATTGATTAAATTTGAGACTATAGATTTTATTCTCTAACCCATGTTTCTGTCAAGAAAGCATATTATCTTAGTACATAGGATAGGTTGAAGAAAATACTTGTCATTTTGAGTGAAGGAGACTTGGAAGAAAAAAAACACACTCGTTCTTGAGGACAAGACTCCAGGTTGCAGGTTTGATTAATTAAGTTGATAAGATTCAAATTTTCACATGTCAAGTTTGATAACTACCTCATTACACGTAAACAATATAGTTGTGATAAAAATATTTGAAATTTTTTATACTTGGTAGCATGTGAGAATAATTGAGATAAATTCTTATTGTAATCATTTACCAGATATAAGTAACATCTCTTCCAGGATAAACTTCTTGTTTTTTTTCTAGGTTACCATGGAGGAATGATTGATCATGACATTAGAAGAGTGTTGCTCTCATTTCCTATTATTGTATTTCTTATTTTTTTTGTTTCAGTCAGGTCACAAGTGATAGATCTAAAGGAGATACTCTAATGATTTTTCTTGATATTGTTTTATAAAGAGTATTATTCTTATCTGTTGTTTATCCCTTGTTGTCCTTGTTTCAGGCAGGTCACATGTGATAACCCCACGGGAGCTATAGTGACGGTTGCAGGAGACAACATATTAGATGAGACATGAAGTAGACTATTCAAGTTGTATACATGACCGTATGCATCCATGAACCAAATAAGATGAAGAAGGAGCTACTTTTGATATATATAGTATCTCATATGAATATTGATTGTAATCAGCAGAAGTCTCCAAAGATTACCGGACATTAGAATAGAACAAACGATAGACTTGGTCAAAGGATAATGAAGCCACCTTGACAAGAAGCATAATTCGTTTGAAGTATGACTCAACTTTTCATATTAAGACTTGGTATTGAACACCAAGTATATCATGCAAGGACTATGAAGTTTTTTTAGACTCAGAAGAAATCAAGACTCACAGTAATCTTGATCTCAGAAAGGATTAGATGGAGAGACATATTCCAGTACTGGAAGATAGATTCCATGAGTTGAGGAGACTATATCATAGCTTCAGAGACCCATAGGAGACGTGAAATATCTTGGGAAGATTCCCTTGTTTCAATAATAAAGAAGGAAGTTAGTTAGAAGGAATGGGATATTTATTTTTCCTTAAGACTAGAAATAAAGTCAGTGGTGACTTCCAATATTGATCTAACAGATAAAACATGTTGAAGATAATAGTATAAATATTTACAAATCTTGATTTGTGTCAAGAGGATTCTCCCAGCAAGAGGGAGAAGACTATGACGAGACACTTTCTCCAGTAATCGAAGAAATAATTCCATTATTCATGAAGACAACCAGAAAAAACATGATTATGATATAGTATGAGATTCAAGGGGAGTAAAATCTATATTTGAGATTGAGTTACCTCCATGAAAGAAGAAAATATATCTTCAATATTAGTTATTGAGCCACTCTTAGTTTCATATGAATTTGTTTCCATGATAGAATATAGAAAGTTTAGTAGCTACATTGATTCACAGCTTCAGAGAACTTGCAAGTGCAGAGTCCCAATCCCATAGGAACAATTGCAGAATTGCAGAAAGCATGTAGAGCTAGCACATGATTGTGTAGATTAAGTTATAGTTGAACAAATGTACCAAGTTGGTACAATGTGATGTAAAAATTTGGTTTCAAATTATAGGATAGGAAGACTCATGTCTACAAGTTGAAGGAAGATCCAAGAGCTTGGTATGAAAAGATTGATAGTTTTTTTATGAGCTTGAGCTTTACCTAGAGTAAATTTGATCCCAAAATTTACTTCAAGATTGAGAATGATGGACCAGTTATATTGTTTTTATACGTTGATGGCTTATTCTTGAAAGATGAAGAAAAAATCATCCCAGATTGCAAGAAGAATCTCGGTGCAGAGTCTGAGATGAAAGACCTAGGCTTGATGCATTATTTCTTAGGTCTTGAAGTTTGCAGAGCCCAGAGAAGATATTCCTTAACCAAGGGAAGTATGCAGTTGAAATATTGAAGAGATTGACATGTTGGAATGTAAATTCCATGAATACACCCATGGAAATGAATTTGAAGCTCCTGGTTGATACTTCGTTAGAGTTGGTTGATTCTACTCTTTACAAACATATTATTGGATTGTTGATGTATCTGACAAATACCAGGCCAGATATATGCTTTGTTGTAAACACCTTGAGTTAGTATCTAGTAGATCCTAGATGTGTTCACCTTGTAGCTGCAAAGCATGTGATGAGATACCTTAAGGGTACATTGGAATATGCTCTCTGTTATACTAGAGATCATGAATTCATACCATATGTTTATACTAAATTCATGATGTTGTTTCAGTTTTGGGTCAACCATGACTTCATGGAAAAGTAGGAAGCAATCTCGTATTGCTCTTAGCATGACAAAAGCAGAATATATTGCAACATCTTCCTTCAGTTGTGAAGCCATATGGCTTCGGAAGTTGTTGACAAGTCTGTTCGATCTGGCAATGGAATCCTCTGTGATTCTATGTGATAACCATATTTGTTAAGATATGACAAAGAACCCAGTGTTCCATGATAAGTCAAAGCACTCTCTGAACAAAACAATAATCGCAAAAGTCTTAGAACAGAAGTTCCATGATAAGTCAAAGCACATAGAGATCTGATATCACTACATTTGTGATATGGTGCAGAGGGGAGTTATAAGGCTCCAATTTTTTGGCACATATGAGAAGGTTGCATATCTGTTGACCAAGCCTCTATCTTGTGTGAAGTTTTAGTACTTTCGAGACAAGTTTGGTGTTGTCTGAAAGGACCTCCCTTGAAAGGGGGAGTGATGTTGATGATACTATAGTATCTTGACCAACAACAGGTAGCTCTGATAGGATTTTATATCCTATGGGATTGATCATCCCTGGGAAGATCTCAAAGGTCCGGTAAGGATGCTCTATCAGACTACCTATGTATGTATATGCTAGTTGTGGTCAATAGTGGTAGCTTCATTAGGATTTTATATCCTAGCAAATATTTTGATTATTGGGTAGATCTTGAAGGTCTAGTAAGGATGGTATGTCATAGTACCATATGGTAGCTTGTTAGGATTTTATATCCTAGGGAATCTTATGTTTCCAAGGAAGATCCCAAAGGTTGGTAAGGATGTTATGTCATAGTACCACAAAATGTTGTTGTTGCACCTGCCTCATTCTGTTTCCATATGATGACGATTTTCCCTCAGCCTCGTCTTGATTATGTTGTTGTCTCAGCCTCGTGCTAATGATTTTGTTGTCTCAGCCTTGTGTTGATGATGTTGTTGTTTTTCCTCATGTTGATGATGTTGTTGTCTCGACCTCGTGTTGATGATGTTGTTGTTTCATCCGCGTGTTGATGATGTTGTTGTCTCAGCCTTGTGCTAATGATGTTGTTGTCTCAGCCTTGTGCCGATGATGTTTTTGTCTCAACCTCGTGTTGTTGATGATGTTGTTCCAGCCTCGGGTTGTTGATGTTGTTCCAGCCTCGGGTTGTTGATGATGTTGTTTGTTAAACCCTAATATTGGCTCATTACCCCTTAATTGGGGCATATTATATTAGTAATGTTATTTTATTTATGTTGGCTTTAGGCCATTAGTTGTAATTATACCACCTAGTCTCCTATATATA
>JZKD02S0770119.1:158542-199910 GCA_000966675.3 Picea glauca
TTTAGGCCATTAGTTGTAATTATACCTCCTAGTCTCCTATATATACCAAGGTGACATTTTCATTTTGAATCATCTTGTACTTGAACATTTAAGTGGGGTAAAAGGAGGTTGCCCCATCTAAGAGGCTTATTATCTGAAATTATCTCTTTTTCAAGGCATTGATTACTTTTTCTGAGGTTTTTCTATGCTATATTGATGTTTGGTTCTTAACATTGTTCCATCTTCGTGCTTTTGATTTTGATGTTTTAGCTTCATGATGATGAAGATGATGATGTTACTTTAGCCCCATGTTGATGAGGATGATGATGTTACTTTAGCCTCATGATAATGAGGATGATGATGTTAATCTAGCTTCATGTTGTTGATGATGATGATACTACTCCAAGCTCCATGCTGTGGATGATGATATTGATCATGAGAAAAAAATTTCTATTATTTGTAGATGTGCTAGTTAGTGTTCCATATGTTGATGATGATGCTTCCCTCTCTTTCTCTTGATGATGTTGTATTGGGTTATGTCAGTAGAATACCCTTCTCGTTAAGGGGGAGTGTTGAAATATTGTAACTTCGAATAATATTCTAATTATATTTGAGTTATTATCTTATAGATCAAATCCCTTTTTGTGGATTTATCATATTGGGTCTTGTATAAGACCAAATCCCCTTTTGTGTATTGGTCAAACCATATTTATATGGCGTTATTTGTAAAGTCGTCCCCTAGGGTTTATAAAGTGGTTTTAACAACTCTTGGAAGAAGTTGGCCCTACTAAGTGAAGAGACATAACCCTAGTTCCTCCTCAACTAGTATTTATAAAGAATACCCCTAATTTCACTAAATATTGAAAAAAAATTACTAAAATACTTTTGTTGACCCCCCTCCCAATACATATGTACAATTTTAAAATCTCCTATTTCTACCATATATCCCAGGTATCCATTTTTTTCATGGAATTTTTAATACCCCTTTTTATTTCTATCCTAAGTATGCAAACATGAAAGAACTATTATATGATCTAAAATCACAAATCATAAAGGTAATTTAAAAATACGAAAACAAGGGGTGTTCCATCTAAGTTGATGTTAAATCTTAGGTTGGAGTGATATATATTGATGACCCAACTCATTCAAATCCACATGTTTCCTAACCTCGGAGGGTGGTAACCCTTTTTCCATGAATTGCAAAGAGGTATCCTAGTGGGTATCCATAGGTTTATCACGTTTTTATCGCCAAGTGGAATACTCATGGGATTCCAAGAGAACATGGGAAAAATAGTGAGAGATCCCTTGTATTTCATCATTTTTAGTGTAGATTACTACAATTTCTCATTCATTCCTTCAATTGACTTACTTGCTGGATTTTATCACTGTCATTTTAGACATTTGGAAGGCGCCTTCAACCTTTATGGATTTCTCATGATTTCTTTTCATGTATTAGAATTCCTTTTGTTTTATCTTGCATAAAGAAACTTGTCCCCAAAACCATATTTTTTCACCACTTGAAACATATTTGAAAACCACATTTTTCACCACATGAGCACTCACATTAGTACCTCCATTGTAAACATTATTTTGGAGACATATAAACCTACCACAATTCTTTAAAAAAATCTAGTTAATTGTAATTAGAATCAACAATCACTACTAGATTTAGTTTTAAATTCTTACCAACATTAATGTTGTCAGAACAACATTAGAAATAATTATATTTCAATATCATCACTGTTGTGTTGGTATTTCTACATCATTTCAGAGGCATGAATCAAAAGTTGTTCTACCTATGCTCTATCAGACCCTGTGGAAACTTATTCAAGACCTCATTTTTTATTTATGGATGTCAGAATTCCAAGGTCTCCAATTACTTGAACCAATTAATTATTCATTTTATTTCTACAATTTGTTGTGCCATTCACCTTGGCTCATAAACCCATGAACCACCACTTCATTTTGTGTCTTCAATTTTTCATCACAATGTTACAAACTTCAATCTATTAATGCACAAGCTACATTTCTATGCTTATAAGATTTTCAATTAACCAATAAAACCACACATGAATTCTCATCATCTTGTTTGTTTCCCATCAACAAATGTATCTATGGCCTCTATGCTACATTTCCTAAAGGAAGATTGTGACAGCAAACAAAGCCCCATATCTTGTACATAATCTTGGAACTATTTATAACAATAAATCAATCACATTGTATGACAAAACTTATCTCACACATACTTCCATGCAATATTAATCAAGTAGTCATTCTAAATACTCTACACATATCTCTCAATCACCACACAAGCGTATATCATTTCATCTTGTATATCACCTTTCCCTCTTCACATGTCTCATATCCTAAATCTTTCATTGCATCACAAATACCAATTCTTCAGTTGGTTCTAGCGCGGTTCATAATTTTGGGAAAAAATAATTTGGTTCCAATTCTAACTACTTTACCTGGATATGTGGAATAAATTACTACAAGTGAGGGGGTTCATACACCTTAAATTGGTTAACATTCACCACATTACTGACGGAAAGTTGAGGTGCTAAATCAAAATTTTAAGCAGTTCAAACCCATTTTATCAGTGATGGTGTGTAAGGACCATACAAACCATACCAAACATGATTGATCTTGTGATGCTGCAGATTTTTGAAGCACTAGTTATCCAAGTGGATCCAAACTCTTTCACCCACATAAATTTGTGGTTCAACTCAATTTTGTTCATGCTATTCCTTATACTTGGCCCATGTCTATTGAAAGATGGAATCTGCTATGAACCTTGGTCAAGTTCTGCAGAAAATAAGAAACTCTGTCTTGCTCCTTTTGTTGGTAGGATATGAATGACGTAGGGATAGCAACTAGAATCTCATAAGGAGCTAAAGGTTGGAAGCCAAAATAAACCTCAAATGGGATGTGTCATATAGATACATGAGTGGATCTGTTGAAGTTGTGCTACAAAATATGCAACTATTGATCATATATATTGTTTCATTGATAATAGATGCAGAGGTCACAAACCAAGGTTCTATTCAATACCTGATTTTGGCTATCAATATGCATGCAATTTGCACATAAAAAGAAGTAAATAACTAAAACTAACAAATTAAAACTTCCATAAATGTGCATTGTGAGTACCTCTAACAACAACTAATTAATCACTTCAATTGATATCCAAGTATAGATAACAACTATTTTTATTTAGAAAAAATAATCCTTCAAAATCTAAGTACATATTTATTTTTTCCGTGTTACCCTATTGAGGTTGTGAACCATGTTCCCTCCAAATAAATGACATGTATAATGCAAAAAAAAAACAAAAATCATGGGGATACCTTAAAAGTTGGAATCTTAGGATGAGTTTCCAATGCATGTGTCATGCATGTGTGCTATTTTCCCTAGTATGCTTTAAACAAATCATATTTCCTAGTTAAAACAAACATGAAAGTTGGATATCTACAATGAGTTTCCATGCATGTGCTTCTTTGCTCAGTGTTTTTCTAAAAAATTATTTGTGACTCAATCTTATCCAATCATCTTTGAGAAACACCTCGCTGACTTCAAAACAATATGATGAAATATGGATTATACCCAAAATTTTATAATTTTAAGAAATTAAAATATCAAAAGATTGTAAACACATCAAACAAGTAATTATAGCAGAGGACAATGTGACGAAACAAAATCTCTTTCTGAAGAATTGAATATGAAATCAACAAACACTGGTCTTCATTTGAAATAAATGGCACTCAATATGAAAAAGAATTTCACTAATCTACTTCCATATCCAAGCCCACAAAAAGGTGACACACTGAAGACATTTATTTTCTATGCTTTTCTACACACCAGGCCAAGGGATGATGTGCATGCCAATTTGGGTTGTTGTGCATGCCAAATTGATATGCACAACAACCTTGTTTGAGATTATATGTAGACTATTCTACATATTCTTTTGGTCGATAATAATTAACATATTTAGCATAATATTAATATTAATTATAATCATGATTATAGTTATGAAAGTGATGCAAATTTGTTTTATGTCAAATTTTTTATTTCTATCAACAATTAATAAATTTAATATTGATATAGGTTCATGTATTTGAATTTTTAGAGAAATATGCATCATAAACATCCCTTGAATATAAAAAAGAGTCATTCTTCAAAACAATGGCCTCCAAAAAACCAACAATTTGTACATGATTTTCTTCGAAGTACTAAACCAAAGTTTCCAAAAAACAATCTCCAAAATATGACATAGAAGATGACAAATAATACATTGAAATTGAAAGTGATAAAACAAAGATCAACGAGAATGCTTCAAACAAGGAAAAAATGAATTTCCATGCACTTTTTGAGAAAAGGGGTCAAAAGACTCAATTAATGCTCCAAACATACACCCAAACGGTCTTCCCATCATAAAACATATTCTACCTATAGACATGCAATAAACAACAACACAAAAAATTATCATTAATAATTGTCAATAAGAAACTACTATGACAATCATTCTATTAGAAAGGGAAATGAACATTGCAACTACACAATGGGTGAAACAAGTCAATATGAAGTCCTAAAACAAGTATTGAAATCTATGTCTAGTATTCAAATGTGCAAAAATAGACTTGGTTATGATCAATCCAAATTATCTCCACATTTCTCAATCAAGTAGTCATAATAACTTCACAATACTCTCATGAGAAACCTAATGTATATGTTCCACATTTAATTTAATTATATCAAAATACATGTCCACTCCCATGATAATCCGATATTGGAAAAAAACCGCACTTCACGTATGAAGATTTTTCAAAACGAAATACATAAAATACATATTCATACATAATAAGGCTCCTCACTTGTAGACTATAGATATAAAATACCAATAGGAATGCTTTATTCTCCATGAATTCACCATTGAAGACAAAATATCACATGTCGAAGAGATGATAACATGTTTTAGTATCTTCATGAAAAATAATAAGACAAAAATAGTGGCACAAAAGAGAATATAAGACTTGAAATGTAACACCTACTCACAAAGAGTATCTTATCTATTAGAAATTCTAACCAAATTACAATGGTGAAAAACACAATAGACTAATTTAGAGTATGGAACGGATAATTAAAATATGCATAAAATAGTTAGAGCATATAATAAAATTAACATGTAAACATGTACTAAAGCTAACATTAAAAATTAAAGAATTAACAAAAGCATGAACTAAAAATTAAATAAAGAAGCTCCAAGTAAATATTATATTTACTATGAACTAGTTGATTGAGAGATATTTCATATGAGACCCCAAATGCTGAAGTGTCACATCCTAACTAAGATTTTCCTCAAATGCATGTGGAATATTCTACCCTTGTAATATTACTATTAGAGTCATTGGAGAAATCATATGTTGCTTCAACTTTGCATCTTTTTGCTAATAGGTATTAAATTTCCTTTTATCCTTTTTGATCAATGCCTTTATAGGGGTAGTCTCAAAAAATCAAATAAGATAATAGATAGACATGTAGTTAGTTTGAAAACAATATATGCATTTGAAGGGTTTTTTTTCTTCTATTTCCATATCACATTATTAAGATATGATATGATTTCCTTTATAATCATGGACGAGTTCCATATCAACTTTTATTCTTCAGAAGCAAATTTTTCATGCACAACATCCCATGGGTTGTTGTGCATGCCAACATGGCTTGATTTGCATGCAAAATTGGCATTCCAATCCCTTGTCCTTTTGTGCATGCCAATTTGGCATGCATAGTAGCCCAATTTGGCATGCACATTAGGTTAAGGGTTGTTTTGCATGCCAACATCCAAAATATTACCCATATCCATTGATTGTATATATGTACTTACATGAATGACTATAGATGACCAGATATAGATTTGAAATGTCATTACCTATTAATAAATGTATTGGGCTTGGTTAGTGCTACAATTATCTCTACATATGCAATGCATGATGCAAATCAAAGTGCTGTAAATATGATACATATGGCAGGTAAGTACTCTGTTGCAAAGACAGCATCGGAAATAGTCTAAAACATGATAACAAATGAAATACATGACATCCAAAAACACGATTATAAAATTACACACTAGTGACCGGATGGGAATTAAACCTCACACTAACCAATGTACCTACTACTTGGGCTACTTCATCTCTGAATGTTCATCTAGCAGTGTGATATATAGTGGTGTTGTATACTTTGAATACTCTTCCATATAAACTGTCATTATTAAGATATGTAGTGAAGGTGGGACCTGGAAATAGGAAAGCAACCTCAGAAGGAAGCTCATTACACAACATACATCCTTCATAAAGGAATGACATGCAAGGTATTAATAAAACAACAGTCCCAAATTTGTAACAATATAATTGGCATACTTAGAATCTTGAATGTTGGCATTGCCAAAGTAACTGTCTTAATGGTTACATGTTTACTTGGAATTAAATAGAAAGATGCATATATTGGAGCTTAGACAATATTTCCCAATAAAATAGATATGCCACAAAATTTCTTTGTCCTGAAAATCTCTTGCATTCTTCTAAAACCTTATTGAATCTCAATTAGAACTAACAAATTAATGTTAAGCATGACTTTCCATACATAGATCACAATTTATTGTTGGAAAATGAAAAGCATCGTAAATTACTCTTATCTATTTATAATTTCAGAAAATGTTGAATGGACAAGGAGGAATCATTTCACAACTAGCAAAAGGTGCTCATTGTGAATACCCATAGTTCTCAATAACTACACACTTATAAAACCCACCAGCCCTCATATTAGTCATATGAGAGCACACCAACTCCAAGAAAACACAGAAAATGACAATTATATAAATTAGCTAAGAGAATTACCCTTGCCAACCCTCTCATTAGATAAGAACCCTTTCTCTATCCAACCAATGTGTCAGGTCATATTTCTATTACACTTTCCTCACAAACCCACTCAAATTTTTCTCTTAAATAATATGATATATCCCTCCATGTATGAAAAAAAATAAAATCAATGCAACACACACAACTTAGACCCCTTTATCTCAACTATAGAAACAGTGGGGGAACAAATCTCCAACCACAGAAGATATTTCCCTTTAAAAATAACATTTCCACATGAAAGGAAGAGTGCTAATACATGCATGAAATTCAAGATGGATAATGCTCTATGTTTTCTGTGAAGAAAACAATTTCCTTTTGCTTAAATATTAGTGGGATACACATCCCCAATGATTTATAAAATAATAGTGAACTTGTTTATAGTTGAGCTAAAACAAATGAAACCAAAATTAGCAATTTTAGCACCAAAGTGATTTTCATGTGACAAATAAGCATTGTGAATCTCAATTACACTTCCTATGATAAACACAATGTACCTTCAAATGATTCATCGTAATATAATATTGAAAAATCACCATAAAACAAAAGTTCAAAGTCTGCCAAACAATATTAAAGAACAATTTCATTTGGCTTCAGAATGAGAGGTTCATTTTTCAAACCAAGAAGCTATCCATTATGGGTCACATGTGAGTTCTTCAAGCTACATGATTCTATCACAGAGCATACCAGGAACATAACTATATGGAAAGAGTTTAGTGAACATACTTACACATCATTTACATGTGCCATTGTTAATTCTTGATAGAACCAACAATTTTGTTTCCATATCGTAGGTGGATTAACGCAGTAAACATGGTATCCAAATACCCATGTCCAGCCTGGGAGAGATGGCGAGTTTGTATGTCTATTTTTGGAATTGCGAATAGTTTTAGGTATGTGGAGATCCAAATAAAATATAAACACTACAGGGATGTGTTTTCCCAAAATCATCTCATTGATTATACATAGTTGTGTATTCCAATTGACATACATAGAATGCCAATAGCCTCTAGTGTATGGATTTATTTGTATGCTAAACTGGCATACAAAGACCAATTAGATTCAAAATATTGTTGGAAACAACATAATCCCATCACTATTCCAAAACAAACTTAACAGGTATATGAATAAAAAAATTGTTCATTAACATAAGCTTACTAAGAACTATCAAGTGTTTACATGTTATGAAGATATCTCACATCATGGATGAGTTTATAAATATTTATTAACTTCAATTGATAAGAACACCTCAATAATGTATTACAAATATAGACCTACAAATCCTAAAAACATTTTATAATGTGTTTTTAAATCCAAAAAATATTCATTTGAAATATGAAACAAAAGAAAGTTGTTGTTGACTTCTCACCATGATCATTAGTTTATAAATTCATCATCACCCCTTTGTGAGAGAAACCAAACACACAATCTTAATAGTAAATACCCTAGTTAGAAATTAACTTTAAAAATATGAATGAACCCCAAAAAGAGATTCACATTATAAGTAGTTTAGAAATTCAGAATCCACTTGGTATACACAGCAAGTCCCAGGGGCCTGCTATGTACACTTGAAACATACAACAAATGTATACTTGAAAATAAATACAATATGGGCATGGCCACCAAAATTTGATATGCAAAAACTTGTTTCATCATTTTCAAAGTTTCAACAAGGATGATGCCTTGTTTCGATTCCATCACAAAGCATGACTATAATATCCCAAAATATTAAAATCCTTATAGTTTTATATTCCAAGGGTACAAGTACCCATTCTGAAGCTATTGCAGAAATTTCAAGAACCCTCAAAACCAACTTTGCAAGAAAGAAATAAGAAAATATGAAGCCCAATAATTGCTTGTTGATTTATCCCAACCATTAACCATTCGATACATTCACTGAACTCGAGTCAAAAAAGTATGAGTGAGTATCAAACTAATACAAACAAATCAACAAGAGCAAAACCAATAACACTTTAAAAATAATCTATAAGATAGTAATAAAAAAGTAAAAAGAAGTATAATGTTTTGAAAACAATGTGAAAAAAATACCCTATTTAGATATTTGACAAAATCTTCAAAAATTTTGTAATCATTTTCTTCTAATTTGTATGTGTCATTCCTATTATTAGATGATAAGTTCTCCACTACCATAACAACTTCAAGTTCTATGAAATTATGATCTGTCAAATCATACTTGTACATGTGTTTCCCCTTGATTCGATTGTACCAACAAATTTGAAGCTCAACTCCTTCTGGTCTATCCAAAATATCAATGTGATTATGGTGATAAAATACCCTATTATCATCCTTCTTTCTTATTCTTTGAAATCTTCCAATGTGCCAAATCCCAAAATAAACACCTTGTTTTGTACTTTAGGAAACACCTATTCATGTAGAACGCTCAGTGATAGGTATAGACTCACTCTCAAACAACACTACACAATCCCAACCAATTCCAAAACCAATTGAAACACCCTTTTTGAGATCCCTATCATCTCACCTAAAGTAGATCCCATTTATGAATTTAAAGTCAACCTATCTTTGGATAATGTCGGGTTTCCATTCAACTGACTAACCAAACAATATTTATACATATCCTTACCATCAAGCTCCACCACTGGTTTGATAGTTATTTTTACATTCTCATCAATGGAATATAAAATTTCATTCAACTCATGTCTCCACTCACTTTCCATTGTTTTCAATTAACTATCATCGAGTACCATTGAGGGAAAAGGTTGGAATGACTTGGTGAAGAATCATCAACTACTTCATCCAGAAATTGGAGTGTTGGAAAATTATGATCCTTTTTCCATGGTTTAAACCACCAAGAAAATTTTGTGTCTCCCTTTGGTTGCATGCCAAGATTTGATAAAATTCCATGTGCATCCTCCAATCCTATCTCGATGGCTTCTGTAATTTTGTCATATGTAGATATTGAATCATATTATGAAAAAACGTCAATATCCCTACTCACTCGTTTGTGCAATTTGTTCCAGATGCTCATTTGTCTTAAGAGATTTTTTAAAATGAATCCCTTGGGGATTCAATTCTTATTCAACAAATCTATTAAGGGTTCCAATGGAATGGAGTAATTATGTGAAATCATCTACTCCAACTATCCCAACAAATTTGTTAAATAAGTTCTCACATACATGTAACCCGATAAGGTGCAATACACATGGAAAATTGGAGTATTGATCCATAAATAATCTCACCAACAAAACTACAAAGTGGCAAGAAATTTGCACATCTTGATATGACTCTTTGTTGATTAAATTTATGTTTCCATTAGTATGATATTTTTTTCATACCCAACATAACCATAATGTAAAAAAATAATGAACTGTCGAAGCATTTTCTACTCTTGGTGAAAGAGTCAAGATACAAGACATAAAAATATCAATATAGTCAACAACAATTGTTCTATAGGTCTATGTGCCTAATGCTGTCAATTTCAGACCACATGTTCCTCTCATATATTTCAAACATCTATGAACATGAATTCAAGTATTGCGTTGTGTTGAACCCCAATTTTATCTATCAAGCATCTCTATATCTTCAATTTTAATCTTGTGATCATCCACTTTAAAAGTGTTATAAACCATTTTGACATGGTTAAAATTAACCACCTCTTGTCCAATAATCAAATCTCGTCTGTCGGTAAACAAAGGATTCACTAACTTTTTTTTGTTGTGGATGTAATCCTGGTCATGAAGTCTTGTTTCTTTGAAACCATCATACAACACAGTTAACCTTCATCCTACCCAAGGAATTTGATATCTAATGCATGTAGTTGAATAATATTCCTTCAACATAAGTTGTCTTATTCTACTATCTCCATCCGAGGAATGACCAATAATAGGTCCCATAAACATTTTGACATGTTTCTTCCATAGGTATTCTATTTTTTCCCATTGTTGATGAACAAAATTTGCAATGAACCTATTTCATGTTGGATGAACAACCACAACCAAACGAGGAAGCTCATTATGTAAAGGGTTTGCAATAATAACACATGCATAATGGCCAATCAAACAATTCTTAAAAGTTCCCATAATAATCTAATATCCCACAATGCCCTCACCAACTCTCACCAAGAAATGTGTTTGGTACTCAAGTTCTTCTTTCTTACCATAAAATCCCACCAATGTATCACTTTTTTCTACCCACCTGACATATTTTTTCATGATAGTTTCATCTTCAGTAATAAATATATGAATTGGGCCCTCTATATCGTGTTTGGATTTATAACAAGCATAAACTTTTGTAGTGGCCTAAAAAATGTCATTGTGCTCCCTTAGGATATATGCCAATGATTTTCTAACTTGCCTTAAAGTTGTAGATATTGAAGGTCCATCGAGATTCAAACTAGTAAGGCTACATAATATAGGACCTCCCCACAACTTAATCATCTCATAGATAGATTTAGTGGATGTAGTATACCTTCTTCCTTCTTTTGAATGCATCAAGTTGCAAAAAATATCTTGGAAAAATTTCAAGACTACATCTTTACCTTGTAATTTTCCTTTCTTATGAGTCTCACACACATCCTTGAAAAACCTAAAAAATACTTTCTTTCTGTAGATTCAAACAAATTTTCCTTCAAGGACCTCATTCTAATATAAAATGTAGCAACCTTCTTCCTCTCCCACCAAAAATCTCACATTGTTGATCTATGGCTAGCATTTGTAGCTCGTGCAACAATTTTGAGTCCAGTTTGCGTCAAATGGTCTAGTATTCTCCCTTTCCATGTATCTCTCCTATGTCTTTTAATGTTTCTCCTTGATTCACGATATAATCACATCCTAAAGTCATTACATTCAGGAATCAACTTACAAAAATTACATGTAAATGAACTTAAAGTGATCCTTGTTTCAGAAGCCCTCTAGCAATGAATATGCCTATATGTGTCGTAAATACTACAATCAATACCACAATAACATAGTGTCCTCTTATTATGCTTCTCTATGGCCCATAATTTCCCACCTTCTTTATCATACATTAGGACATGCGTATCTTGTCTCTCCCCATTTCTATCAATACAGGGATCCCAATACCCCCAAGATTGTGATTTCAAGGGAGATAAATGACCTACACTAATATGAAAAATACATTAAAAAATGAACTAGTTTAAAAAATGATAACAAATAAAATGTGCACATTCAAATTAAAAAAGGAATTAAATTAAAACTTGCATAATTAACACAGTTGAAGCAGACACACATGGATTTGTAGAACCCATATGTAATAGTGATGGTGATGATGGAACCAATAACCTTTTCAAGCTTTGTTGGGACTTCTCAATGGTAGGATTCTTGGGTCTGTCGATTGTGCCAATCCTCGACCTACTTGTATATGAAAAACCTCATATGTAGAAGTAATATGCTTCTTTGATTTCATGTGTTCATTCAAATAACTGAAAATATTACCACTAGATGACACTAAACAAAACCATTTACTGCATCATGTACATTCCACTTTTACTTTTCTCTTGTCCTAGTATTCTGCAAGTGTTTCTTCCACCACCTTGAACAAATCATGATCACGTGTCTTATTGAAATCATTTAGAAGTATTATTTGTTTCTCAATCTAAAATAGATCTCCAACCAATGTTGTTTGTGTTGCTTCATCATTAAATGAAGGAATTTGACTATTTTCCACTCCTAAAATGTTACTTTGATGAGTTGTTGGTCTAATATGAGAATTTTTGAAGTTGATAAACGTTCGATATGCTAGTGATATTTCCCCTGTTCCATAAGAAACACCACACTTTTCACATAGGATATTTATTTTAGATTTTTCCTTTTCTGAAGATACCTGGAGACTAAGCTTCTCCCCAACAAATTGTTCCATTAAACTATTCACTTTGCTTTTCCAATATGCCAATACAATAGGATCAACATATATACATTGTTGTAAATAATCTAATGCACTTTCAAATATTGGTTGTTTATTCATAGGTTCCTCCACATGCTTGCTAATGTTTCCAACATTTAGATATTTTTCCACTGCACCTGATCCAAATGTTTCAATTTCCAATGTGTCTAGTTTCCTGTTGACAACTATAGTTGTTGTTTCCACTCTCCATTTTTCCTGTTGCTTTGGATTTAAATATTTCCCTTTACTAACAAAAAACTAAAAAGGATATACAATTACTCCATCATCCACATTTTCATGATGGATTTCATAAAATGTAGAATCTTTTCAATCTTTAATTACGCCAAAGACGTAATTCCCTTCACTAGCTACAATGTCATATTCCAAGACATTTGCATTTCCATTGATATGTACCTTAGTAAATTAAGAACAATAAGTATACTAAATATTAACACAACATAAATTTAAAATGAAATGTATATATAAAAAATTTATAGCTACCTATAAATTTACGAGATTAGGAAGAAAATTTCAACCTAAATACTTGAAATACTAGACTCTGCAGATTATGTACACTTTTTTCTTACAAAATTTGCAAGAAGGTGTCAATGTTGATTGGTGGTGGTATTATTTTTGTTTTTTTCTTGTGTTATTATTATTGCTACCATACATGGACTGCAGAAAGACAAAATAGATTGTAAATGAAAAAGGTAAGAGTCCATTTCTTTTACAAAATTGTATAAATAGATCTTGGAAAATGTTCCAATTGAGATTAGTAAATGGATTAAATGGAATTCCACTCAATGATAAGTTCCTTTTTGTTGATTTATATATCTAATTAGTATTAAGATGAACATATCTGAAAATGTATCCTCATACTTCACAATAATTTAGTAGGTTCGTGATAAAATGTCAGCTATTGGGGAAGTCGTGGATGACATGGAACTTGTAAAATTAACACTGAAGGGTTGTACCAAGAAATGGGATACATTCATGATAGATATCCTTGTCAGAGACAAGAAAATTTAAGTTCTTGGGTAGGGAAAGTATGCATTTGAGATCTTGAAAAAATTTAGGATGGAGGATTGCAGGATGATGTCTACACCTATGATGAGTAACTTAAGGAAGCTTAATGTTTTCAAGGATGAGTTGGTGGATCCCACTTTGCATAGACATTTTATTGGGTCCTTGAAGTATCTAGTCAATACCAGGTACCTTCGTGATACATAAGAACTTGGCCCTACCACCTCCCTTGGTCACCTTCCTGAGGGCCCCTGCAATATGGGAGAATCCCAACACGAACCATTGGTAGAAGTTGGATAGTCCCAAAAAGATCCAAAGATTGGTTAGTGTGGTTGGGGTTGTCCAGTCACGGATGACTTGGATCTTATCTGGATCAACATGTACCACATGATCATCAATAATGTAGCCCAATTATTGGACCATGTTCATGCGAAAAGAGCATTTTTCCAAGTTGGCATAAAGCTTGTGCTGCCACAGAGTGCTCAAAACCTACTGAATATGCCACATGTGCTCCTCCCACATTCTACTGAAGATGAGGATTTCATCCAAATATACTTCCAAAAAGGAGTTTGTGAAGGGTCTCAATACATCATCCATCAACCTCATGAAAGTGGCTGGTGCATTTTTTAAGCCAAAGGGAATAACTAGCCATTCGTAGAGAACCTCTTTAGACTTGAAGGTTGTCTTCCATACATCAGTTGGTTCGATGGGAACCTGGTGGTAGCTAGAATTTAGGTCAATCTTGCTAAATATATTTTCCCCCTTGAATTGGTCAAGGAGTTCATCAATCTTAAGAATGGGGTAGCGGTTCTTGACTGTGAATTTTTTCAAGGCTCTGTAATCAATGTAGAGTCACCAAGCCCCATCCTTCTTCTACACCAGTACAATCGGGCTTCCGCAAGGGGAGGAGATGGGTCTAATGTGCCCCTTTTGAAGAATATCTGAGAACTAGCGCCTGATTTTAAAAGTCTCCATTAGCGAGTGCCGATAGACTGGTCCATTAGGTAGAGGTGCATCGAGGATCAGACCAATTGGATGTTTGACTTGGCAGTGTCTTGGTACCCCTGTAGGTGATGTGAAGATGTCTCTATATTATTCTGCCATCCCATCCACTTGATTCTGCTGCAAAGAGAGGCGTCATGTAGAGGCCATGGATGTGGCAGTGACCTTCTACTTACTATGAGCACAGGTCACAAAGAAGATGAACTTTCTGGTTTGTGAAATGACCTTACTACATTCCTTAGCAGAGATTAAAGAAATAGCAGTAGGAGGTGCTACCTCCGTGATCCTGTACAATTGTCTACCCAAAGTAATAATAACACTATGGGGTCTAGACTCATACACAACATGACACTTCCAAAAATATGGTTGTCCTAAAAGAACATTAAAAACTTCAAGGGGAGAAATATCACACAGTACCTCATCTTTGAAAGGCTTGATGTCGTAGGGAAGAAGACATTGTTGGTTGACATGAAGAAGGTGAAGCCAAATGATGGTCTAAGGAGGCGGGTGTGGTTTCTTGGTAGTTCTAGCCGCTTGAAGACCTCTTCTAAAATCAGATTTTTCTGACTAATGTTCTTGACAACGAAATTAATTAGAGCCCCTTTGACCCACATATTCGAGTGAAATAGGCGTTCCTCTTCCTCTGGTTCTTCTGGTTCACATGGACTAAATTTTGTGGTAGCGACAGTGGAACTGGTTTCATCATCAATAATTCACTTCCCTCCTTTAGGATTTCACTCGAAATTAGAATCGACCTCTCACTCAGAAGCCTTCAGCTCGACCACGAGGGACTTCTTGGAGTGACATTCTTCGATGTTGTTCCAAGGAATTTTATGGTACTCACACCATTTTCCCGTGTCCTTCTTCATCTTCTCATTGCCCTTATTTTGTTGTGGTTTGGAATAGTTGTCCAGAGGGTGACCATCTCGACTTGGTCCCTTGTTTTGGATTACTGAGAGGGGGGGGGGGTGAATCAGTAATAGAGAAATGCAATCCTTTTTCACCAAAAATGAAAGTGTTATATCAATGTAGCATTATCATCCACTAGTTATAGAGTAAATAAACAATGAAAAAAAGAGCAATCACACACATACATAGTACATCGATGTTTTTACGTGGAAACCCAAAATGGGAAAAAACCACAGAATGAGTTTTCTTATATGTCTCGAAGAATTACATTCATTGGAAGAACCAACTTCCTTTGTTTTCCAACTGCAACTGGAAGGAGGCTCCAACCCCCTAGTTTCTCAGGCTACAACCTGAGGGAAGCTCCAACTCCCAAATTCACTTTCTACAACCAGAAGGAGGCTACAACCCCCTAAGTTATCCAGCTACAACCCCCTAAGTTATCCAGCTACAACCGAAAGGTGGCTACAACCACTTGTCCAGTGAACAATCCAGTGAACAATATCATCTATTAAATAATGAAATAGGATAAAACTGTAAAATTACAGAACTGAAACACTTGCTCGAATGGTGGTAGCTATCTTCGAGGAGAGATGTGGCTACTACGTGCATCCGTTTGAGAATAATGGGTTACAATGAGGCTCCAGAGTCCTTTTTGATATTACTCATGAATGTCAAAACCCTAGACATCCAAAAACCTAACCCTAGAAGGTGAAACGCCAAACGACATGTGGGCCCTATGGGTAAGTTAGTGTAATTTGGTACCTCAACTTCTGAGGGTCGTAACGTTTGCATACGACCTTCATTTTAGGTGCATGATAGCCCATTGGAAATTTATTTCAGAGAGCTACACATTTAGCCATCAAATTCTAACTTCATCTATAGTTTGACTGTGGTGATCAAAAAACACAACATTTAGGGTCCCAAAATGGCCCTGGAAGTACACCAAGATGTGCTGACATGAAAACATACAAAACAATCCTGTTGGATTAGGCGAGAGGCCACCTGTATCCACCTGGAGGATGTGTGGGGCTTCAGATAACCCAGAAGTGTAAAACCCTCATAATTACAAAGCAGTACAAAAGAACGTGTTGAACAAAAAATGGACATGAGGAGCCAGTTGGAATAGGTGGGTGGCCACCAATATCCACCTGGATCAGGTACAACTGCATGGTTTCTTGGGAACACTGGTGTATTAATTTGTTGGGTCGATGAATCATCGATGATATGAGTGGTTTGTGTTTGGGTTTTGTTACATGTTGCTTGGAACCCTGTGTATTCAATTCTATGATAAAAAAATCGTTGACATCATGAATTATTAGAGTCTCTGATCAACAAATGGTCGGTGCCACAAATGTTTTTTGTTTGGGTGGTATTATGTGTCGTTTGTTGAAGTAGGGGTGCCATATTTCTTGTGTAATGGTGGAAATTTAGCATTTATTTGAGGTTGAGTGGGTATGTTATTGTACTTGAGGATGGATTCATAAGTTTTATTCCGTGTCATGTGAAGCATTGGACTACAATATGGGATTGATGTTATGTGAGACATTGAGTTTCATTGTGGGTGTGTTGAATGGTTAATATGGGTTTTGCAGAGTGTCTTCAGTTTTAATTTTTGTTATCACGTTGGGTCATGGTTTCTGGTGTATTATATTGTCTAGTGGAGAAAATTGTTGAAAGAACTATAACTTGCCATCGTTGTGAGTATGTTGGTTAGGGCCTATTTCTTAGTTTTTGTTTTGTTTTGAAAGACATTGTGGGTTTCTTCAACTGGTAATATGGGTTTTTCAAAGTGCCATAGGTTGCAGTCACTGTGAGTTCCTTGGGTCGGGCTTGTAGGTGTATTGGATTCTCTATTTGAAAAAATTGTCCATGACGTGAGTGTTTTGGAGTTGGGTAATTCTACTTGTCTTTGTCTATTTGTGTGTTGGTGGAAATTTTTATAGGCTACCATCGTTCTTAGTACACTGGTATGATATTCTTGGTTTATTTATTTATTTTTTATTTTTTTAAAGAGAGCAGAAGAGAATAGATTATTTTGGTAGAGTTTATTAGATATGTTCTGGGTTTCGCTCGTTCACAACTATGGTATTATATTTTCCTTTTCTGACCATGGAATTCTAGCTTTGTTGGTGTGAATTTCCATATGGTGTCGTCATTGTGAGTATCCTAGTCCGGGCTTGTTGTTTTTGTTAGTTCTTGTTAGTTCTTAGATTTTCTCTAGTTCAAATCTCTGTCATGATTATTTTTGTTTGAAGCTAAAGTACCTTTGTTCAATTCTTGATTTCTTTGTTTTGTTTTTGATTTGTTGTCAAAGAGAATAGGTTAGATTCGTGGATTTTATTCATTATGTTTTTGGTTTCTCTGTTTGATGGTTATAATATCATTATACTTTCCTCTTCTAGCTGTGGATAAAACAAAAACTTAGGATAATACAATATAAAAAAAAATATTCTCTGGTTCAAAGCTATGCTACCCTGGTACATGGTTCTTGTTTTCCTTGGTTTTGTTTGCTAATGTCAAAGAAAATAAAGATTCATTGAATTTTTAGCCACGTGGAAATTAGTTTCTTAGGTTTTCTCTGGTTCAAATATATGGCGTCATTATTTTTGTTCAAAGTTATAGTCCCTTGGTGCAATTGTTTCCTTTCATAATTTTTGGTTTCTCTGGTTCATGGCTTTAGTATGATTATATTTTTCCTATTCTAGCGGTGGATAAAGTAGAATCATAAGAGAATAAAATATAAACTTTCTAGTTTCTTTGGTTCAAAGCTACAATACCTCGGTCCCTGCTTCTCGTTTTTGTTAGTTTCTTTCCCTGTTGTTAAAGAGAATAAACATGGTGCTAGATTGTTTTGATTTTTATTCGTGTAGAAATTAGTTTCTTGGGTTTACTCTGGTTCAAAGCTATGACATGATTACATTATTGAGGATGTGAACCATCTTCCCTCCAAATAAATCACATGTATAATGCAAAAAAAACCAAAATCATGGGGATACCTTAAAATTTTGAAGCTTAGGATGAGTTTCCAATGCATGTGTCACGCATATGTGCTATTTTCCCTAGTATGCTTTAAACAAATCACAGTTCCCAATTAAAATAAACATGAAAGTTGGAGATCTACAATGAGTTTCCATGCATGTGCTTCTTTGCTTAGTGTTTTTCTAAACAATTATTTGCGACTCAATATTATCCAATCATATTTGAGAAACACCTCACTGACATCAAAAAAATATGATGAAAGATGGATTATACCCAAAATTATGACAATGTGACGAAAAAAAATATATTTCCAAAGAATTGGATATATAATCAACAAACACCAATCTGCATTTGAAATAAATGACACTCAATATGAAAAATAATTTCACCAATCGACTTCCATAGCCAAGCCCACAACAAGGTGACACACCAAAGACATTTATTTTCTATGGTTTTCTACACACCAGGCCAAGGGATGATGTGCACACCAATTTGGGTTGTTGTGCATGCCAATTTTGCATGCACAACAACCTTGTTTGGGATTATATGTAGACTATTCTACATATTCTTTTGGTTGATAATAATTAACATATTTAGCATAATTTTAATATTAATTTTAATCATGATTATAGTTATGAAAGTGATACACATATGTTTTATGTCAATTTTTTTATTTCCATGAATAATTAATATGCATCATAAACATCCCTTGAATATAAAAAAGATTCATTCCTCAAAACAATGGCCTCCAAAAAAACCAACAATATCTACATGATTTTCTTCGAAATACTAAACCAAAGTTTCCAAAAAACAATCTCCAAAATATGACATAGAAGATGACAAAGAATACATTGAAATTGAAAGTGATGCAACAAAGATCTGCTTGAAACAAGGAAAAACATAATTGTCATGCAAATTTTGAGAAAAAGGGGTCAAAATACTCAACTAATGCTCAAAACATACACCCAAATGGTCTTTCCATCATAAAACATATTCTACCTATAAACATGCAATAAACAACAACACAAAAAAATATCATTAATACTTGTCAATAAGAAACTACTATGACAATCATTCTATTAAAAACGGAAATGAACATTGCAACTACACAATGGGTGAAACAAGTCAATATGAAGTCCTAAAACAAGTGTTGAAATCTATGTCTAGTATTCAAATGTGCAAAAATAGACTTGGTTATGATCAATCCAAATTATCTTCACATTTCTCAAGAAAGTAGTCATAATAACTTCACAATAATATCATGAGAAATCTAATGTATATGTTCCACAATTAATTTAATTAGATCAAAATACATTTCCACTCCCATGATAATCCGATAATGGAAAAAAATCGCACTTCACGTATGAATATTTTTCAAAAGGGAATACATAAAATACATATTCATACATAATAATGCTCCTCACTTGTAGACTATAGATATAAAATACCAATAGGAATGCTTTATTCTCCATGAATTCACCATTGAAGACAAAATATCACATGTGGAGGAGATGCTACCATGTTTTAGTATCTTCATGAAAAATAATAAGACAAAAAGAGTGGCACAAAAGAGAATACAAGACTTGAAATGTAACACATACTGACAAAGAGTATCTTATCTATTAGCAATTCTAACCAAATTACAAAGGTGAAAAACACAATAGACTAATTTAGAGTATGGAATGGATAATTAAAATATGCATAAAATAGTTAGAGCATATAATAAAATTATTATGTGAACATGTACTAAAGATAACATTAAAAATTAAAGAATTAACAAAAGCATGAACTAAAAATTAAATAAAGAAGCTCCAAGTAAACATTATCTTTAACATGAACTAGTTGATTGAGAGATATTTCATATGAGACCCCAAATGTTGAAGTGTCACATCCTAACTAATATTTTCCTCAAATGCATGTGGAATTTTCTATCCTTGTAATCTCACTATTAGAGTCATTTGGAGAAATCATATGGTGCCTCAACTTTGCATCTTTTTGCTAATAGGTATTAAATTTCCTTTTAGCCTTTTTGATCAATGCCTTTATAGGGGTAGTCTCAAAAAATAAAATAAGATAATAGATAGACATGCAGTTAGTTTGAAAACACTAGAGGCATTTGAAGGGATTTTTTTCTTCTATTTCCATATCACATTATTAATATATGATATGATTTCCTTTATAAGTCATGGATGAGTTCCATATCAACTTTTATTCTTCAGAAGCCAATTTAGCATGCATTCCATCCCATGGGTTGTTGTGCATGCCAACATGGCTTGATTTGCATGCGAAATTGGCATTCCAATCCCTTGTCTTGTTGTGCATGCCATTTTGGCATGCATAGTAGCCTAATTTGGCATGCACAATAGGCCATGGGTTTTTGTGCATGCCAACATCCAAAATATTACCCATATCCATTGATTGTAGATATGTACTTACATGAATGACTATAGATGAGGAGATATAGATTTCAAATGTCATTACCTATTGATAAATGTATTGGGCTTGGTTAGTGCTACAATTATCTCTACATATGCAATGCATGATGCAAATAGATGTGTTGTAAATATGATACATATGACAGGTAAGTACTCTGCTACAAGGACATTATTGGAAATAGTCTAAAACACGATAACAAATGAAATACATGACCATCCAAAACACCATTATAAACTTACACACTAGTGACCGGATGGGAATTAAACCTCACACTGACCAATGTCCCTACTACCTGGGCTACTTCATCTTTGAATGTTCATATAGCAGTGTGATATATAGTGGTGTTGTATAGTTTGAATACTTTTCCATATAACTTGTCATTATTAAGATATGTAGTGAAGGTGGAACCTGGAAATAGGAAAGAAACCTCAAAAGGAAGCTCATTACACAACATACATCTTACCTTCATAAAGGAATGGCATGCAAGATACTAATAAAACAACAATCCCAAATTTGTAACAATATAATTGGCATACTTAGAATATTGAATGGTGGCATTGCCAAAGTAATTGTCTTAATGGTTACATGTTTACGTGAAATTGTAATAGAAAAATGCATATATTGGAGCTTAGACAATATTTCCCAATAAAATATAATGCCACAAAATTTCTTTGTCCTTAAAATCTCTTGCATCCTTCTAAAACCTTATTGTATCTCAATTAGAACTAGCAAATTGATTTTAAGCATGACTTTCCATACAGAGATCACAATTTATTGTTGGAAAATGAAAAGCATCATAAATTACTCTTGTCTATTTATAATTTCAGAAAATTTTGAATGACCAAGGAGGAATCATTTCCCAGCTAGCAAAAGGTTCTCATTGTGAACACCCATATTTCTCAATAACTACACACTTATAAAACCCACCAACCCTCATGTTAGTCACATGAGAGCACACCAACTCCAAGAAAACACAGAAAATGACAATTGTAGAAATTAGCTAAGAGAATTACCCTTGCCAACCCTCTCATTAGAAAATAACCCTTTCTCTATCCAACCAATGTGTCGGGTCAGATTTCCATTACACTTTCCTCACAACCCCACTCAAATTTTTATCTTAAATACTATCCCTCCATGGATGAAAAAAAATAAAATCAATGCAACACACACAACTCAGACCCCTTTATCTCAACAATAGAAATAGTGGGGGAACAAATCTCCAACCACAGAAGATATTTCCCCTTCAAAATAACATTTCCACATGAAAGGAACAGTGCCAATACATACATGAAATTCAATATGGATAAAGCTCTATGTTTTTTGTGAAGAAAACAATTTCCTTTTTCATAAATGTTAGTGGTATACACATCCCCAATGATTTACAAAATAATAGTAAACATCTTTGTAGTTGAGCTAAAACAAATGAAACAAACAATTAGCAATTTTAGCACCAAAGTGATTTTCATGAGACAAATAAGAATTACGAATCTCAATTACACTTCCTATGCTAAACACAATGTACCTTCAAATGATTCATCATAATATAAACACAATGTACCTTCAAATGATTCATCATAATATAGTATTGAAAAGTCACCATAAAACAAAAGTTCAAAGTCTGTCAGACAATATTTAAGAATAGTTTCATTTGGATTTAGAATGAGAGGTTCATATTTCAAACCAAGAAGTTATCCATTATGGGTCACATGTGAGTTATTCAATCTACATGATTCTATCACAAAGCATACCAGGAACATAGCTATATTGAAAGATTTTAGTGAAGGTATTTACACATCATTTACATGTGCCATTATTAATTCTTGATAGAACCAACAATTTTGTTTCCATATCATAGGTGGATTAACGTAGTAGACATGGATTCCAAATACCCATTTCCATGTTGGGCGAGATGGCGATTGTGTATGTCTATTTTTGGCATTGCGAATAGTTTTAGGTATGTGGAGATCCAAATAAAATATAAACACTACAGGGATGGGTTTTCCCAAAATCATCTCATCAATTATACATAGTTGTGTATTCCAATTGATATACATAGAAGGCCAATGAGCTCTAGTGTATGGATTTCTTTGCATGCTAAATTGGCATACATGTCGAATTGACATACAAAGACCAATTAGATTCAAAAGATTGTAGTAAACAACATAATCCCATCACTATTCGAAAACAAACTTAGCACGTATATGAACAAAAAAATAGTTGATTAACATAAGATTACTAAGAACCATCAAGTTTTTAAATGTTATGCAAATATCTCACATCCATATATGAGTTTAGAAATATTTATTAACTCCAATTGCTAAGAACACCTCAAGAATGTATTACAAATATAGACCTACAAATCCTAATTTTTTTTATAATGTGTTTTGAAATCCAAAAAATATGCATTTGAAATATGAAACAAAAGAAAGTTGTTGTTGAATTCTCACCATGATCATTAGTTTAGAAATTCATCATCACCCCTTTGTGAGAGAAACCAAACACATAATCTTAATAGTAACTACCCTAGTTAGAAATTAACTTTCAAAATATGAATGAACCCAAAAAACATATTCACATTATAAGTAGTTTAGAAATTCAGAATCCACTTGGTATACACAAAAAACCCTAGGGGCCTTCTCTGTATACTTGAAACATCCAACAAATGTATACTTGAAAAGAAATACAATATGGGCATGGCCACCAAAATTTGATATGCAAAAACTTGTTTCATCATTTTCAAAGTTTCAACAAGGATGATGCCTTGTTCCTATTCCTTGCAAAGCATGACTATAATATCCCAAAAGAATAAAATCCTTATAGTTTTATATTCCAAGGGTACAAGTACCCATTCTGAAGCTGTTGCAGAAATTTCAAGAACCCTCAAAACCAAATTTGCAAGAAACAAATAAGAAAATATGAAGCCCAATAATTGCTTGCTGATTTATCCCAACCATTCACCATTCAATACATTCACTGAACTCGATTCCTAAAAGTATGAGTGAGTATGAAACTACTACAAACAAATAAACAAAAACAAAACCAATAATACTTTAAAAATAATCTATAAGATAGTAATAAAAAAGAAAAAAGAAAGTATAATGTTTTGAAAACAATGTGAAAAAAATACCCTATCTAGATTTTTGACAAAATATTCAAAAATTTTGTAATCATTTTCTTCTAATTTTTATGTTTCATTCCTATCATTGGATGATAAGTTCGTCACTACCATAACAACTTCAAGTTCTATTAAATTATGATCTGTCAAATGATACTTGTACATGTGTTTCCCCTTGATTCGATTGTACCAACAAATTTCAAGCTCAAATCCTTCTAGCCTGTCCAAAAGATCAATGTTATTATGGTGATAAAATACTCTATTACCATTCTTATTTCTTATTCTTTGAACTCTTTCAATGTGCCAAAGCCCAAAAGAAACACCATGTTTTGTACTTCAGGAAACACCTATTCTTGTAGCACGCTCAGTGACAAGTATAGACTCACTCTTAAACAACACTACACAATCCTAGCCAATTCCAAAATCAATTGAAATGCCCTTTTTGAGAACCTTATCATCTCACCTAAAGTAGACCCCATTTCTGACTTTAAAGTCAACCTCTCTTTGGATAATGTCGGGTTTCCATTCAACTGACTAACCAAACAATATTTATACATATCGTTACCATCAATCTCCACCACTGGTTTGATAGTTATTTTTACATTCTCATCAAAGAAATATAAAATTTCATTCAACTCATGAATCCACTCACTTTCCTTTGTTTTCAATTCACTATCATCGAGTACCATTAAGGGAAAAAGTTGGAATGACCTGGTGAAGAATCATCAACTACTTCATCCACAAATTGGAGTGTTGGAAAATTATGATCCTCCATCCATGGTTTAAACCACCAACAAAATTTTGTGTCACCCTTTGATTGGATGCCAAGATTTGATAAAATTCCGTGTGCATCCTCCAATCCTATCTTGATGGATTTAATAATTTTTTCATATGTAGATATTGAATCATATTATGAAAAAACATCAATATCCCTACTCACTTGTTGGTGCAATGTCTTCCAGATGCTCATTTGTTTCTTATGAAATTTTGAAAAATGAATCCCTTGGGGATTCAATTCTTCTTCAACAACTCTATTAAGGGTTCCAATGGAATGGAGTAAGTTTGTGAAATCATAAGACATCTCTACTCCAACCATCCCACCAACTTTGCAAAAGAAGTTCTCACATATATCTAATCCAGTAATGTGCAATACACATGGAAAGTTGGAGTATTGATCCCTAAACAATATCACCAACAAAACTACAAAGTTGTAAGAAATTTACACATCTTTATATGCCTCTTTGTTGATTCAATTTATGTTTCCATTAGTATGATATTGTTTTCATACCTAACATAACCATAATGTGAAAAAATAATGAATTGTTGAAGCATTTTCTACTCTTTCCCAAAGAGTCAAGATACAAGACATAAAAATATCAATATGGTCAAAAACAATTGTTATATAGGTCTATGTACCTAATGTACTCTATTTCAGACCACATGTTCCTCTCATATCTTTCAAACACCTATGAACATGCCTTCAAGCAATGCGTTGTGTTTAACCCCAATTTTATCTATCAAGCATCTCTATATCTTCATTTTTAATCTTGTGTTCATCCACTTTAAAAATGTTATAAACCATTTTGTCATGGTTAAAATTAACCACCACTTGTCCAATAATCAAATCTTGTCTACTGCTAAACAAATGTCTCACTAACTTTTTTCTGTTGTGGATGTAATCCTGGTCATGAAGTCTTGTTACTTTGAAACCATCATACAACATAGTTAACCTCCATCCTTCCCATGGAATTTGATATCTAGTGCCCGTAGTTGAAGAATATTCCTTCAACATAACTTGTCTTATTCTACTATCTCCATCCGAGGAATGACCAATAATAGGTCCCAAAAAAATTTCAACATGTTTCTTCCATAGGTATTCTATTTTTCCCCATTGTTGATGAAAAAAATTTACTTTGAACCTATTTCACATTGGATGAACAACCACAACCAAAAGAGGAAGCTTTTTATGTAAAGGGTTTGAAATAATAACACATGAATAATGGCCAATCACAGAATTCTTAAAAATTCCCGTAATAATCTCATATCCCGCCATTCCCTCACCAACTCTCACCAAGAAATGTGATTGGCACTCATGTTCTTCTTTCTTACCATAAAATACCACCAATGTATCACTTTTTTCTACCCACCTAACATATTTTTTCATGATAGTTTCATCTTCAGTAATCAATATAGGAATTGGTCCCTCTATACTGTGTTTGGATTTTATAAGAAGAATAAAATTTTCCAACGGCCTAAAAAATGTAATTGTGCTCCCTTGGGATATATCCCAATGATTTTCTAACTTGCCTTAAAGTTGTAGATATTGAAGGTCCATCCAGATTCAAACTAGTAAAGCTATGTAATCTAGGACCTCCCCACAACTTAATCATCTCATAGATAGATTTAGTGGATGTAGTATACCTTGTTCCTTCTTTTGAATGCATCAAGTTGTGAAAAATATCTTGGACAAATTCCCAGACTACATCTTTACCTTGTAATTTTCCTTTCTTATGAGTCTCATACACATCCTTCAAAAACCTAAAAGCATACTTTCTTTCTGTAGATTCAAACAAATTTTCCTTCAAGGACCTTATTCTAATATAAAATGTTGCAAACTTCTTCCCCACAAAAAATCTCACATTGTCTATATATGGCTAGCATTTGTAGCTCATGAAATTTTTTTGAGTTCAGTTTGAGTCAAATGGTCTAGTCTTCTCCCTTTCCCTGTATCTCTCCCGTGTCTTTTAATGTTTCTCCTTGATCCATGATATAATCACATCCTAAAGTCATTACATTCAGAAATCAACTTACAAAAAATACATGTAAATGAACTGAAAGGGATCCCTGTTTCAGAAGTCCTCTAGCAATGAATATGCCTATATGTGTCGTCAATACTACATTCAATACCACAATAACATAGTGTCCTATTATTATGCTTCTCTATGGCCCATAATTCCCCACCTTGTTTATCATCCATTAGGACATTTGTATCTTGTCTCTCCCCATTTCTATCAATATAGGGATCCCAATACCCCGAACATTGTAATTTCAAGAGAGATAAATGACCTACACTAATATGAAAAATACATTAAAAAATGAACTTGTTTAAAAAATGATAACAAAAAAATGTGCACATTCAAATTAAAAAAAAGAATTAAATTAAAACTTGCATAATTAACACAGTTGAAGCAGATGCACCTGGATTTGTAGAACCCATATGTAATAATGATGGTGATGATGGAACCAATAACCTTTTCAAACTTTGTTGGGACTTCTCAATGGTAGAATTCTTAGGTCTGTTGGTTGTGTCAATCCTCAACCTACTTGTATTATGAAAAAACTCATATGTAGAAGCAATATGCTTCTTTGATTTCATGTGTTCATTCGAATAACTGAAAATATTACCACTAGATGACACTAAACAAAACCATTTACTGCATTGTGTACATTCCACTTTTACTTTTCTCTTGTCCTAGTACTCTGCAAGTGTTGCTTCCACCACCTTGAACAAATCAAGATCATGTGTCTTATTGAAATCATTTAAATGTCTGATTTCTTGCTCAATCTCAAATCGATCTCCAACCACTATTGTTGGTGTTGCTTCATCATTAAATGAAGGAATTTGACTATTTTCCACTCCTAAAATGTTACTTTGATGAATTGCTGGTCTAATATGAGAATTTTTGAAGTTGATAAACATTCGATATGAAAGTGATATTTCCCTTGTTCCATAAGAAACACCACACATTTCACATAGTATCTTTATTTTAGGTTTTCCCTTTTCTGAAGATACTTGGAGACTAAGCTTCTCCCCAACAAATTGTTCCATTAAGCTATTCACTTTGTTTTTCCAATATGCCAATACAATAGGATCAATAGATATACATTGTTGTACATAATATATTGCACTTTCAAATCTTGGTTGTTTATGCATAGGTTCCTCCACATGCTCGTTAGTGTTTCCAACATTTGGATCTTCTTTCACTGCACCTGATCCAAATGTTTCAATTTCCAATGTGTCTAGTTTCCTCTTGACAACTATATTTGTGTTTCCACTCTCCATTTTTCCTGTTGCTTTGGATTTAACGATTTCCATTTACTAACAAAAAAATAAAAAGGATATCCAATTACTCCATCATCCACAATTTCATGATGGATTTCATAAAATGTAGAATCTTTTCAATCCTTAATTACGCCAAAGACGTAATTCCCTTCACTAGCTACAATGTCATATTCCAAGACATTTTCATTTCCTTTGATATGTACCTTAGTAAATTAATAAAAATATGTATACTAACTATTAATACAATGAAAATTTAAAATGACATGTATATGTAACAAATTTATAGCTACCTATAAATTTATGGGATTAGGAAGAAAATTTCAACCTAAATGCTTGAAATACTAGACTCTGCGGATTACCTACACTTTTTTCTTACAAAAATTGCAAGAAGGTGTCAATGTGGATTGGTGTTGGTATTCTTTTTGTTTTTTTCTAGCATTATTATTATTGCTACCATACATGGACTGCAACAAGACAAACATATTGTAAATGTAAAAGGTAAGAATCCATTTCTTTTACAAAATTGAATAAATAGATATTGGAAAATGTTCCAATTGAGATTAGTAAATGGATTAAATGGCGTACCACTCAAGGATACGTTCCCTTTTTTTGATTTCTATATCTAATCAGTATTAATATGAACATCTATTAAACTGTATCCTCATACTTCAAAATAATTGAGTAGGTACGTGATGAAATGTCAGTTGTTGGGGAAGTCGTGGATGAGATGGAACTTGTAAAATTAGCACTGAAGAGTTGTACCAAGAAATGGGATATATTCATGATATGTATCCTTGTTAGAGACAAGCAAATTGAAGTTCTTGGGTAGGGAAAGCATGAAGTTGAGATCTTGAAGAAATTTAGGATGGAGGATTGCAGGATGATGTCTACACCTATGATCACTAACTTAAGGAAGCTTAATGTTTTTGAGGATGAGTTGGTGGATCCCACTTTGCACAGGTAGTTGATTGGGTCCTTGAAGTATCTATTCAATACCAGGTATCTTCGTAGTACATACGAACTTGGCCCTACCACCTCCCTTGGTCACCTGGACAAGGGCCCATGCAATATGGGGGAATCCCAACACGAACTGTTGGTAGAAGTTGGTTGGTCCCAAAAAGATCGATTAGTGTGGTCAAGGCTGACCATTCACGAATGAATTGGATCTTACTTGGATCAACATGTACCACATGCTCATCAATAATGTATCCTAATTATTGGACCATGTTCATGCCAAAAGAGCATTTTTCCAAGTTGGCATAAAGCTTGTGCTGCCATAGAGTGCTCAAAACCTGCTGAATATACCACATGTGCTCCTCCCATGTTCTACTAAAGATGGGGATGTAATCCAAATATACTATCAAAAAGGAGTTGGTGAAGGGTTTCAATACATCATCCATCAACCTCATGAAAGTGGATGGTGCATTTGCTAAGCCAAAGGGCATGACTAGCCATTCATAGAGACCTTCTTTAGACTTGAATGTTGTCTTCCATACATCAATTGGTTCGATGGGAACCTGGTGGTAGCCATAATTTAGTTTAATATTGATGAAGAAATTTCCCCCCTTGATTTATTCAAGAAATTCATCAATCTTGAGAATGGGGTAGCGGTTCTTGACTGTGATTTTTTTTAAGGCTCTGTAATCAATGTATAATCACCAAGTCCCGTCCTTCTTCTGCACCAGTACAATCGGGCTTCTGCAAGGGGAGGAGATGGGTCTGATGTGCCCCTTTTGAGGAAGACCTTAGATCTAATGCTTGATTTTGTAATTCTCTATCAAAAAACATCGATAGACTGGTCCATTAGCTAGAGGTGCATCGAGGATCAGATCAATTGGATGCTTGACTTGGAAGTGTGTCGATACCCCTGTAGGTGAGGCGAAGATGTCTCTATATTATTCCACCATCCCATCCACTTTCTTATACTGCAAAGAGAGTAACTATGTAGAGGCCATGGATGTGGTGGTGACCTTTTGCTTACTATGAGCATAGATCACAAAGAAGATGAACTTCCTGGTCTATGAAATGACCTTACTGCATTTTTTAGCAGAGATTAAAGAAATAACAGTAGGTGATGCTACATCTAGGATCCTTTAAAATCGTCTACCCAAATTAATAATAGCATTGTGGGGTCTAGACTCATACACAACATGACACTTCCACAAATATGGTTGTCTTAAAAGAACATCACAAACTTTAAGGGAAAAAATATCATGTAATACCTCATCTTTGAAAGGCTTGATGTCGTAGGGTAGACAACACTGTTGGTTGACATGGATATCTCTCCCTTGGCGAAGCCAGCCGATGGTGTAGGGATATAGGTGCGGTGTCCTTGTTAGTTCTAGCCACTTGATGACCTCTTCTAAAATCAAGTTCCTATGACTGCCGCTGTTGACAATGAAATGAATCAGAGCCCCCTTGACCCACATATGTGAGTGAAAGAGGCGTTCCCCTTCCTATGGTTCTTCTGGTTTGATTTGCTGGAATTTGGTGGTAGTGACAGTGAACTGGTTTCAGCATCAATAATTCGATTCCCTCCTTCAGGATTTCACTTGGAATCATAATCGACCTCTAACTCGGAAGCCTTCGTCTCAACCACGAGGGACTTCTTGGAGCAGAATTCTTCGATGTTTTGCCAAGGAATTTTATGGTACTCACACCATTTTCCCATGTCCTTCTTCATCTTCTCATTGCCCTTATTTTTCTATGGTTTGGACTGGTTGTCCTGAGGGCTACCATCTCGACTTGGTCCCTTGTGTTGGATTACTAAGAGGGGGGGGGGTGAATCAGTAATAGAGAAATGTAATCCTTTTTCACCAAAAATGCAAGTGTTATATCAATGTAACATTATCATCCAATAGTTACAGAGTAAATAAACAATGAACAAAAGAGAAATCTCACACATACACAACACACCAGTGATTTTACATGGAAACCCAAAGTGGGAAAAAACCACATAATTATTTTTCTTATATGTCTTGAAGAATTACATTCATTGGAAGCACCAACTTCCTTTGTTTTCCAACTGCAACTGGAAGGAGGCTCCAATCCCCTAGTTTCTCAGGCTACAACCTGAGGGAAGCTCCAACTCCCCAATTCTCTGACTACAACCAGGAGGAGGCTACAACCCCCTAAGTTCTTCGGATACAACCGGAAGGTGGATACAACCACCTTTCCTTGCTTCGTCAAACTGCCCTAAAATATAAATGCAAAATGTAGAGAAACTTTCACTGTCACTGAATCAACCACTTCCACTGTCAAGCTGTCACTGTCATTGAATCAACCACTTCCACTGTCAACCTGTCACTATCAACCTGTACCACTAACCTGTAACAACTTGTACCAAACAACCTCAAACAAGATGTGCCGTATGTCTCATAAATAGATCCCAGCCATGTTGTTGCCGTGATTTTTCTGTCGCACCTTTTCTATTGTGATTTTTTCTTCCACACTTTTTTTGTCAAAATTTTTCTGCCACGATTTTTCTACTGTGATTTTTCTGCCGCACCTTTTCAGCTACGATTTTTCTGTCGCACTTTTTCTGTTGCGATTTTTCTGCTGCACTTTTTCTGTCGCACTTTTTCTGTCATGATTTTTTTGCCATGATTTTTTTTGTCGCACTTTTTCTGCCACACTTTTTCTACCACACTTTTTCTGTCGCACTTTTCTTGCCACACTTTTTCTGCCACACTTTTTCCGCTGCACGTTTTCTTCTGCAGATTTCGTACTACACTTTTTCTGCCGCACTTTTCCTTCCGCACTTTTCTCTATCAATAATACCTACCCAAATAACCTTTCACAATATATATATTCAATGATATTCAATAGGTTCAATGTGTTTAAATGAGAGAGCCTTGCCTATTATTTATACTTTCATGCAACATCCCACTTTCCTTATTTTAGGGATTTCTCCATTAACTTGGTTATTTAAATAATTTCTTTTGCACACACTTTGACATTTAGGGGCTTCGAGATGACTCATGAGGGTTCTCCAAATTCATATGGCCATAAATATCTAACTGTGAGGATTTATGTGATGTTCCACATACCACCGGAAATTGCATGACAAGCACTATCCATCTAGGATAGTTTTACTGACAAATTCATTGACCTTCATCTCATTATTCAACAATTCAGCATGGGTTCTCTAACCATACTTCTAGGCTAACTCAATCCATAAAGAATCTTCCTGTGAGGGATTTCACCATAAGGGGACTTGATCCAGGTGGATATCGGTGGCCACCCACCCTTTCCAACTGGATCCAAATAGTTTTCTAGCAATTTTGGCAATTTACTGTTTTTAGCAATTTTTAACTTCCGAGGCCATTTTGAGGCCCTAAATGACGTTTTTGGGAAAACAAGGAGCAATATGTTCAATATTTTCTCCAAAATGAATCTCTTTGACGATACCTTTCCAACCGACTATCATGTGCCTAAAACCGATATAGTATGCAAAAGTTGCGACCCCGGGAAGTTGATGTACTAACTTACCCAAATGGGGCCCACATGACTTTTGGAACTTTATCTCCTAGGGTTAGGTTTTTGGATGTCTAGGGGTTTTTGAATTCCTGTTTATTGTAAAAAAGGCCTCTAGAGCCTCATTGTAATCATCTTCTTGTGAATGCAAGTAGCCGTCACATCTCTTCTCAGAGATAAGTTGCCACCATTCTAACGAGTCTTTCACTCTGTATTTTTACAGTTTCTGTGCATTTATTTCATTAATAGAAATCGTGTATTACTGTATCTCTCTGTTTATGGTTTCATCTCTGATATATTTTTGTTATATTTCTGCGATATATCTATGAATTTATTTATTATATCTTTGCTCTCATTTCATGCTGAAAATAATTCGGATCAGGACCACTTTGGAGTTCATCCATTTGTACATCTTATCAACCATGACAAGACAATAATGAGTCATATTTACATAAAAAAAACTTGGGTCCATTAACCAAACCTTTGTGCTAATGAAAATTTCTACCAGACTTTCTTTAAGGGTTGAAATCAATGAAAACCAACCCTAATCAACACCTTGTTGTGTGGTTTGGGGTTGCCTTTGCCCTACTTCGGGTGTGAGGGGTTTGCAGATCAAAACTCTCGTCATTTCTACTTAAATTTATTCTCGATATTAACAACGTATCTATAATTCATGACCAATGAGGCGATGTCCAGGAACTCCATTTTTGTTTGAATGTATCTATGCAAAAAACCACAATTTGAGCACCAAATGAAGGTCAAAGTCTTTGATACCCAATGTGGTGTGTAGGGTATGGAAAATATTGGTGAAATATGGTACTTTCTGGTCCCTTTCTTTATGTAGGGTGGTTCATCTTGTGTACTGATCCTCATAGCTTCCAACAGAGTAGTACTGTTCTTTGATGGTGTCCCAGAAGGAATCCCATGTAGGGGCCACCAAAAACATTGTAGATTCCTCCACGGCCCTTTGCTCAGAGTAAGTATCCCACCAGTATTTAACATGGGGAATGACCTTGAGGAGTGAACAAGTGATATTTTCCCTATCTTAAAATTTGTGGATTGAAAAATATCCTTCGAGAAAATTCAACCATTTATCTACAACATCTGCATCTATCAGTCCTTCAAATAATGGAATATCAAAATTTACCTGTACCTTGAAGGGGGTTGCATGGCCTCTTTATGAAGATGCTTCTCCTATGGCCAGTCGTCGAAGGACATGTGTGAGGTTTTCCATCATTTCGTTCCTTTGTCATGCGAGGGATTCCTTAAGAAAAATTTTAATAGGATCTTCAACTCCATGATATTTCCTTTTGTCTCCCATGGGTTGTTGTCGGGCTTGACACGACCGATATTGTAAAGGCTCGATTGGTTCGAGTCCCAACTTATTGTACCCAGATCTTGTCAGGGACATGCACGAAGAAAAATAAATGAAGAGCATACCGATTTTATACCACTCATCTAGATTTAGGAGAGGAATGAACTGATACCAGACTAGATACAACAAACACATAGATATGAATAATAACACGAATATCCAATGAACAATATCTTCTATTAAATAATGAAATAGGCTGAAACTGTAAAACTGCAGAACTGAAACACTTGCTCGAATGGTGGTAGCTATCTCTGAGAAGAGATGTTATTTCTACATGAATCCATTTGAGAACAATGGATTACAATGAGGCTCCAGAGGCATTTTTGATATTACTCCTGAATGAAAAAACCCTAGACATCCAAAAACCTAACCCTAGAAGGTGAAACACAAAAAGTCATGTGGGCCCTATGGGTAAGTTGGTGTAATTCGGTACCTCGACTTCGCAGGGTCATAAATTTTGAATACGACCTCCGTTTTAGGTGTGTGATAGCCGGTTGGAAAGGTATTTCAGAGAAATACACATTTTTTTGTCAAAGTCTAACTTGGTCTATAGCTTGACTTTGGCGAGCCAAAAAAACAAAGTTTAGGGCTCCAAAATGGCCCTGGAAGTACAATAAGATGTGCTGAGATGAAAACATACAAAATAACCAGTTGGATTAGACTAGAGGCCACCAGTATCCACCTGGAGGATGTGTGGGGATTAATATAGCCCCAGAACTATAGAACCCCCATAATTACAAAACAATACAAAATAACGTGTTGAACAAAAATAGACACAAGGAGGCAGTTGGAATAGGTGGGTGGCCACCAATATCCACCTGGATGAGGTACAACCACATGGTTTCTTGGGAATGCTGGTGTATTAAATTGTTGGGTCGATGAATCATCGGTGATATGTTTGGTTTTTGTTTGAGTGTTGTTACATTTTGCTTGGAACCATGTGTATTCAATTCAATGATAAAAAAATCATCAACATCATGAGGTATTAGAGTCTTTGGTCAACAAATGGTTGGTGTCACTAATGTTTTTCATTTGGGTGGTATTATGTGTTATTTTTTGAAGCAGGGGTGCCATATTTTTTGTGTAATTGTGGAAATTTAGCATTTATTTGAGGTTGAGTGGGTATGTTATTGTAATTGTGGATGGATGAAAAAGTTTTATTCCACGTCATTTGAAGCATTGGACTATGAGATGGGATTGATGTTATGCGAGACATTGAGTTGCATTGTGGGTGTGTTGAACTGTTAATATGGGTTTTGCAGAGTGTCTTTGGTTTTCATTGTTGTTAGCACGTTGGGTCGTGGTTGCTGGTATATCAGATTGTCTAATGGAGTAAATTGTCCAAAGCACTATAGCCTGCCATCGCTGTGAGTATGTTGGTTAGGGTCTATTTCTTAGTTTTTGTTTTCTTCTGAAAGACATTGTGGGTGTCTTCAACTAGTAATCTGGATTTTTCATAGTGCCATAGGTTGCAGTCACTGTGAGTGCCTTGGGTCAGGCTTGCTGGTGTATTGGATTCTTAGTTCGACAAAATTGTCCACGACATGAGTGTTTTGGAGTTGGGTAATTCTACTTGTCCTTGTCTATTTGTGTGTTGGTACAAATTGTTATAGGCTACCATTGCTATGAGTACATTGGTCCGAGATTCTTGGTTTTTTAATTTTTTTTATTTTTTTTCAAAGAGAGTAGAAGAGAATAGATTATTTTGGTAGTGTTTATTAGATATTTTCTGGGTTTCGCTAGTTCACAACTATGGTATTATATTTTCCTTTTCTGACCATGAAATTCTATCTTTATTGGTGCAAATTTCCATATGGTGTCGTCATTGTGAGTTCCCTAGTCCGGGCTTGTTGTTTTTGTTAGTTCTTATCTTTTATCTAGTTCAAATCTCTGTCATGATTATTTTTGTTTGAAGCTAAAGTACCCTTGTTCGATTCTTGCATTTTTTTTGGTTTTTGATTTTTTGTCAAAGAGAATAGGTTTTATTTGTGGATTTTATTCGCTATTTTCTTGGTTTCTCTGGTTGATGGCTATAGTATCATTATACTTTCCTCTTATAATCGTGGATAAAACAAAAACTTAGGATAATACAATATAAATGTTTTTGCTTCCCTGGATCAAAGTTGTGCTGCCCTGGTACATGGTTCTTCTTTTCCTTGGTTTTGTTTGCTAATTTCAAAGAAAATATGTAACATACCCGCTACCTAAATTTGAATTTTTATAGTCCGCTGTCGGACTCAAACCCCTAAATAACCATGGAGACCCAGCGTGAGCTGGCTCTTTCTTTCTCCTATACGGCCTTCTGCACCTTGACCGTAGTCTTCCCTGATCCTAATTTCAGGTTATCGAGGTTTCGTCTTTCCCGTTGTTAAGGGTTCTTGTACTCTGTAATTCCCGATGGACGATGAAATACTTTTTGGCCTTAGCCCCTCCCTGGCTAGGCTCCTAGTCCACACGACCGTGTACCCAAGACCTCAGCCTTATAGTTTTTCCTTTCGTCAGGGTTTCAGGCTTTCTAATATCGAAGTGCATATGCACCTTGGATCCGCGATCCTCCAATTCCCGACGTGCTCCAACATTCGCTAGTCCCTGGGGGCTAGCCTTTTGGGTTCATATGACCTCCCTCTATATGACCGCCACCTTACCTCTTGTCGGAGTTTCGGACTTTCCAATGTCAAAATGCAAACGTCCCCAGGACTTGCGATTCCTCGAATCCTGACGCACCCCTTTAGCATTATCCCTACTGACTATAGGCCTCAGACCATATGAACATTAACCTTTGACGATGGTCTTATCTCTTATCAGAGTTCGGGGTTTCATGTGTCGAAATGCACCAAACCTCTTGTCAACGAAATCCCCGAATTCCTGATGCACAGATTCCCGATTTAACGCCACCAGGAAGCCCTTCCTCCGTAACTAAAATCAACGACGGTGAGCAGTTACCGAGATCAACGGTTCCTGATCTCCTTATCCACTGTGTCGATAGTTGGTTCCCACTCAAGGGGGCTTCCACTGCTCTGGATACGCTGACAACTGTCCCCCACTGATCAGGGTGTCGCGTTTCGTGTTTTCAAAGTGCACAAACCTATTGTCACCGGGATCCCCGATTTCCCAATGACCCAAACACCGATAGACGGCTTACTTATCGGGCCTTCCTCGATGGCTCCAATCTATTCCACGTGTATCTTTGAGCGGACGGTCTCGATTCCTCCGGAATTTCGAGACTTTCGATGTCCCGGTTCTTTTGACCTCAGAAATCTCGCTTTCCTGAATGTCGATATCCCGATGGCTCCATCTCTCCGACACGTTTCCTAAATGGATGGACGGTCCAGATTGATCCTCGGACTCCACCAAATGCCAACCAAACAAGGCACTTATCTATGTGAGTCCCGATGGTTGCCACCCGTTCCAATCAGATGGATGGATCTGATTGTATCGGCGGTTTTCACTATGGATTTCATCGATGGCCCAGATTTCTGACACGTGTCCCAAATGGATGGACAGTCTAGATGAGCTCTCGGGGTTCACAACTTATAGCATCCCGATTCCCTCGACCTCAGGATCTCCGATATGCCGATGGCCAATATCCCAACTCTCTCTGGATCTCTGACACCTATCCTAAAGGGATGGAAGGTCTAGATGAGCTCTCGGGCTTCGTCAAATGCCAACCCAAAGAGGCACTTATCTGTCCGATCCAACGGCTAACGGGGAAACAAAACCAGATCTAATAGTCTATATCCATTCTTCCTGCGCACACTCCAGAGACTAAACTCCGAACATCTTAACCCGATCCAACGGCTGACGGGATCTCTGAATGAGATCCAACGGCTCAGATTGTCCCACCTTGTGCATTATCTCACTACTTCATGGATGTAGGAAGATCAACAGTCCAAAGGTTCTCGAGGACCTTGTGGAACCTACGATCCCAATTTCCTTACTATTCACGAAGATAGAGGGAAATGGAGCGAGGGGTATGATGCTCCTACTACTTCCGTCAATCTGATGCTCATGAATGACCATGGTTCTTCTGATAGGATATCATCCGTCAAATCGTTACTTATCCCTACGCTGCTACCTCGGAACCTTGAGAGGGTTATTTCTCTTCATACAGGGTTATTAACGCTTGTGCATTTAGGTCTGTTTTTTGGGTTCTTGGTGAACCTTTCTAAGGAGGAAATATCTGTGAAGAGATCTATATCGGGGCATTTCTAGAGGTAGATACGGGTAAACAGCTTCCCGAGAACGGGATGGAGGCCTAAATTAGTTCGACTCATGCCTAATTCAATTCATATACCAACATAAGCCATGCATGGTCTTTCTGTTATAAGCATATATCTAACATTACTTATCAAAACACTACACATACATTCTTATACTGTAATTGTTCACCATTTCAGAATTTATGAACATATATGTCAGCATATGAATTTCAAGATTCATTATGAGAAAAACACTTATTAGAAATAACTTCAGAAGTGGGTGAAACTACTGAGAGGGGTGCTCGTTTCCACCCAACTGTAGGCTCAGCAACTCCCAAAGGATTTACCACTAGCCACCCCTGAGCTGAGACCATGATGTTCTGAGACTGCGTCTCTCTGTCTTCCAGTGACTAGGAGTGAAGGTTGAAATCCTTCCTCTCTTCTATCACTCACTCTGCCTCCTCCAGAGTTCCCCTCGTGTCTTCCCTTTCAATCGCCTCTGCCATACGCCTTATCCTCTCGCGAGGTTGTGTGTGGCACGATTACCCTCGCGCCGATCATACCTGACGGCTCTACGAATGGGAGGTTCACCATCCCATCCCTCATCAAGCCATCCGCCTACCAATTTGTGAGGCATTGAATTTTAGGGCCAGCGAGTCGCTTTTGGTTCTCCGGGCCAGTGGATTCCAAATATAGTATTTAATTCTTGGTGGAAGTTAACGCCACCTTTTCAGGTGCCTTCCACCACCATCGTGGTCTCCTTTTCTACACATCCCCTCATCAGCAGTCCTGCAATAAATTCAGAATGTTATTCACATTCATTGACATCTTCCTTAAGGTCCATTTACATCACATATTCATATTTATGAGTTTTCCATAGTTCTTGGCCAGTTCGATTATATTTACAAGTTGGGGGAAACAGGGTGTTACAATTCCCTCCCCCTTAAAAGGAACATCGTCCTCGATGTTCTTATCTACTAACATGAATTGCATTTATAGAAGTAAAAAAAATCGGATACGCCTGTCTCATGGCATCTTCCATCTCCCATGTAGCCTCATCTGGGCCAAAATGTTTCCACTGCACCTTGACCTATGGAATGGTTCTATTTCGGAGCGGGGTTTCCTTTCTGTCCAATATGCATTAGGGTTTTGGTAGAAATTCTCCCTCTGGTTCCACCTGGATCATAGACCAGTCAATTATATGATTAGCATCATGCACATATTTATTCAGTAATGAAACATGGAAAACATTATGTGCTTTTACTGTGGGAGGAAGTGCTAGCCGATAGGCTACAGGTCCCACTCTATCTAGAACCTCAAAGGGTCCACAATACTGGGGTGCCAATTTGGCACAAGCTACCATTTTCAGGGAACTCCTTCTGGGCTTAATTCTGAGATATACATGGTCTCCTATTTTGAACTCTTTTGGAGTTCTCTTTTGATCAGCGTAACTTTTTTGTCAGTTCTGAGTGACCTTCAGATTTTGTTTTATCTGAGTCACTTGTTGTTCCATCTCTTTCAACATATCGGGTCCAATAGAAATCCTGTTTACAGGGTTACTCTAGCTGACTGGAGTATTACACAACCTACCATAGTGGACCTCGAAGGGACTCATCTTTAAGGATGCTTGGTAGCCGTTGTTGTAAGAAAATTCTACCAATGGCAGGTAGTCTTCCCATTTCCTGGGTTGATGCATCACATGCATCCTTAACATATCCTCTAATATTTGATTCACTCTTTCTGTCTGTCTGTTGGTTTGAGGGTGATAGGCGGTGCTAAACAAAAATTTAGTCTCTAATCCCTCCATCAGTGATTTCCAGAAATTGAAAGTAAATTTGGTATCTCTGTCAGATTTTATCTCTTTCGGCATACCGTGCAGTCTGAATACCTCTTTCATGAATATCTGGGTGATACCTATCGCCTTACAGTTTGATTTGATGGGGATGAAATGAGCAGACTTGCTCAGTTTATCTACCACCACCATAATGGCATCATTATGTTTGGTTGAAGTCGGTAATCCAGTGATAAAATCCATGGAGATGGTTTCCCATTTCCATTCTAGGATGGGTAAAGAGTGTAATAGTCCTGCTGGGTGTCGATGTTCTACTTTAACCTGTTGGCACTCTATGCATTAGGACAAATATTTGGCTATGTCCTTCTTCAAGTCGGGCCAATAAAATTGTTTCCGAGTGGCAGTAATCATCTTCTGGTATCCTGGGTGACCGGTGTAGGGTATTTTATGTAGTTCATCCATGATGAACCTCTTCAAGTCTTCACAGTTGGGAATGTACAGTCTATCCCTGTAGGTGAGTAGTCCTCCCTTGGTCATCCGATAGCCTTCGTATTTTACTCCAGTGGGTTCTTGTTGTAGGTACAGGGTCACATTTCGAACGAAGGGATCTGTTTCTTGTGCCTTCTTGACTTTGTTCTTAACATCTGTCTCGCAGGTACTCACTGCTGCCAGGTGAATCGTTCTCATTCTTATGCTGAGGGCATCAACCACCCTATTCTCTTTCCATTTAATGTGTTTGATTTCAAAATCAAATTCGCTAAGGAGGGCCATCCATATAGCTTGTCTAGCATTGAGCTTTGGTTGGTTGAACAAATACCGTAATCCACAGTGATCTGTCATAAGCACAAATTTTCTTCCCAAGAGGTAATGCCTCCACATTTTTAAGGCATGCACTATGGTAGCCAATTCTAGATCGTGAGTCACATAGTTGACCTCATGTTCATTCAATTTTCAGGATTCATAGAAGATCACCTTTCCTTCCTGCATGAGGACTCCTCCGAGTCCTTCCTTACAGGCATCTATGCATACAAGGAAGTCAGCTTCTGGGTCAACGATTTTCAACATGGGTGCATGGGTTAGTAAATGTTTCAAGGTTTGAAATCTTTGTTCACATTGATGTGTCCACAGGAATTTTGTTCCCTTCTTCTGGAGGGCAGTGATTGGACAACCAATCTTGGAGAAATCTTTTATAAATCTCCTATAGTATCCCGCCAATCCCATAAAGGATCTGA
>JZKD02S0770119.1:230074-246847 GCA_000966675.3 Picea glauca
GGTAAATAATAAAGTGAAGTGATGAGTGTACTATAATTCAAAGTGAATACAAAATAAATTAATTCAATAATAAATTTAATGAAGAAATTAGAAGTGGGTTAACCCTAAAATAAGGGGAGTGGGCAAAGTGATCTAGAAGATGTTTTTAAGGAAGCTACTTGGAGAGTATAAACAAGAGGCAAGTTTCTCTCATTTAAGATACACTTGAGAATATTGAATAAATATAGGTGTCTGAGGTAATCAAAGGATATATAAGCCCAATTTCTGAGAAAGGTGAAGAAAATAAGGCCAGAATTCAAGGACTGATAAATTCTTTTGATGGTACTTTCTAAGGTATGTTTTTTTTCAGGTCATCTCACCATTTTCGCAATACCTTTTTTTCTAGAATGATTCAGACCGTGAAAAATCTATGCCATTGAGTAAACATATCTAAGTATATGTGGTAAAAAATTCATCTTGTGGTTCGTTGTATTTTTGGAGTTACACTCCGTGGAAAATAGGGTTTGTGGCTAGTCCTGAAACTAGTCAAAAACAAGTGTTTTGGGTAAAAATGTCATAACTTCTTCATAAAAAATTCAAATTCAATAAGACAAAATGTGTTAGTTATAGTACAGTATTTAGTATTCTGTGTAATATTTTCAGATCAATTCAACAAATATTCCATGCGGGGCACGCTCTACAAGGTCGCTCTCTAGAATAAGCCAGAATTCAAAAAGGTGTGCCATTTTTTCCATAACTCCTTTTAAGAGAGGTTCCAAGTAGTGAAACCTAGAATAATTGCATAAAACATATTGAATAACATTGTGTATCATTTTCAGATATTTATTCATTACAGGTACAAAGTTATGATTATTTCAAGTTAGGGTTGTTGACTAATCCAAAACTAGTCTTGTGAGACTAAAGAAACGTTTGATGAAAATGATAGTCTCTCGTTGTTAAATTTAAGGAAGGCTTGCAGGTATGTGATCATATACACCAGGTCTATTACAGAGTTACAAATTATATTTGTATGATGAAATTGATGAGGGATTTTGGTTGAGGTACAATTTGGGTACATTGTTGAGACAAGTAGTTGATGAGTTGGCACATACACGAGGTGTATAGTTGATGGTGTTGGTACATATTGATGAGTCATAGTTGATGAGTAGTTGACACATGATTGGTACATATTTGGTACATGGTTGGATGAACTTGTTTATGGTACAGGTTGATTACAGGTTGTTTGGTACAGGTTGGTGCATGGTTGATGCACTTGTTTTTGGCACAGGTTGATTACAGGTTGAGATAAAGTTTGATGCATGGTTAATGCATGGTTCAGGTTTATTGGTACAGGTTTACAGTGGTATATATCACAGTGATAGTGTGACAGTGGTTCCATAATTCTACTTCTACTTCAGGTTGGTTGGACATGGCAAGGACATGTGGTTGTAGCCACCTTCCGGTTGTATCCGGAGAACATAGGGGGTTGTAGCCTCCTTCTGGTTGTAGCCAGAGAATTGAGGAGTTAGATATTCTCTCAGGTTGTAGCCTGAGAAACTAGAGGGTTGGAGACTCCTTCCAGTTGCAGATGGAAAACAAAGGAAGTTGGTGCTTCCAATGAATGTAATTCTTCAAGACATATAAGAAAAATAATTATGTGGTTTTCTCTCGCTTTGGGTTTCCTTGTAAAACACTGGTGTAATTTGTATGTGTATGATTGTTCATTTTTTCATTGCTTATTTACCCTGCAGTTATTGGATGATAATTATACATTGATACAACACTTGGATTATATGGTTAAAAAGGATTAAATTTATCTATTACTGATTCACCGCCCCCTCTTAGTAATCCAAGACCATGCACAACAAATAACCAACAGACAGGCACATTAGAATACATATCTCAGAGATAATTAAATACATAATGGAATACATTAAACAAAAAACATAGAGAGAACTTATATTTGCAAGTAAACATTCACCAACTGGCTGCAGACCAAGGACGTTACTCCCAACCATAGACACTGATGTTCATTTACTCTCAACAACAGGTCACCCCCAAACCAGGGCTATGAATCCACAAGGACAATTCCTAGGCCAAGTCTAAATACATAGTAGTTGGCTAAGTAGCTCTCAGGTTTCCTGACCTCACAACAATCCTAATTTCCATCTCTCTTTCCCCCTCAGCCTACACAACCCCAAGAAATGAACACCTTTCTCTTCCATGCAATCCCTGAGGCTATTCGGTTTCTCTCCAGGTATCTAGTGCTACTGGTCAGGAGATATCCCTACTGGAAATTCCAAGGAGTCTCAGTTGTGAACAGTTCCATCCAAAATTCCATCAATTTCATGCACATAGGCATCCATTCCCTCTGGAAATGATCAATAAATCATTACAACCATTCAATGATGTATCTCCTCTTCCTTCCATTCATTTCCATGCTCATCCCAAGAGAACAAGAACTAACAGTGGTGAGTGAAGAGGAAGAAGAACAAGTGAACCAATGAGAAGAGGATGAACCAAGGGAAGAATGACCCCAAAACAACCCCCAAGGGATGTTTAAATAATTACATGAAGACAAGAGCCACATGCCCTCCCTCCCAAGAAGATCATGTAACCCCCTCTTCTCCATAAAATCAATTATGGGTAAATAAAATAATAATAACAAGACTTATCCCCTCAAGCCCCCTCTCTTGTGGAATCATATCCCCCTATCTCTTTTATCCTTGTCGGTCTTCCATCCAACGATGTATTTTATTAATTTATAGAAAGTGTTACATTTCCTAGGCACTCTGGCCCCTTTTCAACTTTACCATATCACTAGCCTAATTCATATTTACATAATACATTATAGTTTATAAGGGTTATAACCAGGATGTTACATCCCCCTCCCCTTATTTTGTCACTATCTTCAGTGCACAACACAATTCCAATGCTATTAACATTACAATTCCAGGCCCTCTAGCCTTAATTTACACCGACAATCTAGCCCAATCTTATATACATAGGCACTCTGGCCTAAAACATGTATGCATAGGCATTCCAACCCAAAACATATATGATGATCTTCAAAATTTATATTTCTGGTAGTAGTTCCAACCAACAAGATCTCCTTCTCTGTCATCCCTGCACAACCCAAAGAAATGAACCCCTTTCTCTGCCATGGAGTCCCTCAAGCTATTCCACTTCTTCCCAGCTTCAGTGCACTCAACCATGAAGTTTCAGAGTTGGGGGTTCCATAACTCTAGTTGTAGAAAGTCCATTGGAATTTCATCCTTCCATGCCTTTGTCATTTAGTTTCTCCAACATCACCTTCTTTTCTCTCATATTCTATTACTTTTATATATCTTCAACATTCATCGTTTTCCTACAATATTTCAAATTAGCGAGCATGTCAGTTCAAAATTTGTGCATAAAATTCTCAGTCTTTCTCATATTGTAAGAGTAAATTTTTCATAATCCAATACAATACTTATCTTTGTGGTTCATGGATATGCATCCATATGGTTGTCTCGTTAACTTGGCTCACTATTTTCCTTGACGTACCCATTGTGTGCATGATCCCAATAAAGATCTATCAAAATCTCCTCTTCCTTGTGGTCACTCACTTTCTAGGCCCAGGCTCAGGCATCCCCTTTTCTGCTATGTAGTCCCTCAGGCGATCCATCTTCCCTGACCAAGGTTCTCTTGCACAAGAAGTTTTCAAGGGACATAGGGTTCTCATGTCACAACAATAGACTCTTCCATTATTTCCATCTTGCATATCCAACATCTCATTTGTATTATACACATACAGTCATCATGAGATATCATTATAACCATTTCAAACATAAATGTCAAATCTGTTTTATACTGGAAAATAAAATTTTCCAAGTATGATCTTTCTGCTCATAATGGCTGGCTCGGCAGCTGTAGATATCAGTCTTCTTTATGGGCTTACATCCCTTCCATATCCAAGACCATTCTACCTGCAATTTCTTCAATTTACATTCGGCCAAAACAATTCGTAAGTAATTATCAAATCATAATTCCCAAAACTGTTTTATATGGGAAAAATAAAACTTCTAGACATGAGCTTCTACTCATAACAATTTGACTCTTGTAGCAATAGACATTGGTCTTCTTTATGGGCTTACAACACTGCTATATCCCAGACCCCTTTTCTCCTGCAATTTCAACATTCCTTAGCCAAACAAATTGTCACTATCTCATGTACAAGACATATATTCTCATGGAAATTATTCAAAACAAAATCACAAAGTGCTCTCAAAATTGTTTACAACTACAATTCAATTACTTCTATTAATCCAACTATCAATTGGGATGAACTCATTATTGCATACACATGTATTATCAGTCACACAGACTTTTCATAATGCCAAAGTTAATAAGATAACAATCAATGTGCCAATACTCATGGTCACATATACACAATGCATCCATGCATGGACTACATAATACCACATAACTATGTCATGTATTCCACCATGATGAGTTGGAATACATCATCCACACACTTCCTACTGCTTGCCTAACTATTTGGTTACCTTCCTTTTCCACCCAAACACAACACCAAGAATATAATCCTTAAGTGATCTTCAGTGTTGGCAAAGAGGTTGCAATCCAAACATCACATATATAGTAGATACCATCGAGCACTCACATAGCATTATAGCCCTTCCATATCCAACCATATTATGGTCTCACACATGACTAGCTCTATGGGTATTCATTGTTATATAAGGAGTATGTCTCTTGAATTAACCTGGTTATGATCCCATAACCAATCATAACATAATATGCAACTGACATTTTATCTAAGTGCATTCTAGCATCAACAACCATTACACACTCTAGGCCTTCGACCATTACATATCAATTTAAATACTGAAAATTAACTGAGGGATAGGATCATATCTGATCCTATCCCTTCCCATTTGTATGTAGTATCTATGGAACCAGCTACGATAGAGCCAATGTCATCAACATACCACATTTTTATAAACCACATGGGTCCCGATGTCAAGAAGACTCTTGCCAGTCTCATCTACCATCACCTCACAACTTTTCATGGGTTGCGCATATTTCTCGACCGAAAGGAACTCCACACTGGAGATGCGCTCTCCCTATAAATCCTTAGAGCCATTGAGAGTGCGCCAGTTCATATTTCCATTTTCAGTGAGCGTTATGCTAAATCATGTTGGTGTTTGGATGAGCTGTGTTGGATTTTCAACAAGCGCAACAAGATGATCATTCCTGTGTTTTGTGACGTTGAACCTAATAAACTTTGTTATATTGAGAGAATACATTATACATATGATTTCAAACAACATCAATACAAATGCAGAGTCACCATGGAAGACATCGAGAAATGGAAGAAATCCCTCTACAAAGCCTTAGATATTTCTAGCATACCATTCAAAACAAATGAAAGGTGAATACATTCTTTATTAAATCTTTGATTTGTCTCAGTCAATTCTAACTTTTCATAATTCTAACTTTCTCAATTGCATGCATCTGTTTGTTTTTTTTTGCAGTGACTTTGGAGAGGCTTTGGAGAGGATTGTGAAAGTTGTACTAAAATAAGTAGAATTAGAACCATTCGAGGTGGAAAAATACCCAATTGGACTTGATCAAGAGGTGGAGGAAATAAATAATGAAATTAAGAAACAAAGTGAGTTAAATGTTGGTACAACGGTTGTGGGGATTGCAGGAATGACTGGACTAGGAAAGTGAAATCTCTCTACATATCTCTACAACTTGAAATGGTCATATTTTCATAGGTCTTATTTTCCGTCTGAGATAAAAAAAAGGATTTACCATCTTTATGGCGGAAGATCGTTCGAGATCTATTGGGTTGTGATTTTTATATTGAGGATACCAGACAAGGAAAGGGTAATTTTCACGATCGTCTACGAGGGTTTCAGGTTCTGATTGTTTTGGATGATGCCGGTCATATCGAGCAAATAAATAGTCTACTCGTGACCGATGTTGTGGGATCGTGTAGTTTGATTTTGATCATGTCTCGTGATCAACATTTTCTAATATGCTCTTCTGCAAAAAAACTAGTGTATCATGTAAAGCCATTCCAAAGAGAACATGCCTGGGAGATTTTTTGTTGGCATGCGTTCGATCAATCCAAACCATACAAAGGATTCAAATATTTGGTTGAGGAGGTTTTAAAATTTTGTGGTGGGTTTCCTTTATCCTTAAAAGTATTGGGCGGATAGTTTCTTGACAAGAGAGAGGAAGATTATTGGCAGTGGCAGTTGGAAAATATCTGGAGAAGACTGCTAAACAATATCATGGACACTTTAAAAGTGAGTTACGAGGCTCTCAAGAGTGATGAGAAAGAGATATTTTTGGACGTCATCCTTTTGTATGTTTCATCGGGGACATCTAAGTTTGACTTTGGTCCAAAAATTCTTCACGATTTTTAAAAAAAAGGATGAATCTTTGATGAATTGGAATGAAATAAAGGATTTCTTTATGTCTCACCTATCTTGGTTATTGACTTGGTGTATTTACTTATATCTTAACATTTATTTCAACAACTGTTATATTCAAAATATCATATAAATAATGAATTTTCCAGCAAGCTTTTATTTTTAAAAAGACTAGCCTAAGCACTTGTAATAAATACTTGTGAGTTAGGATATTAATTTTGATGGCTATAAACATAGGGTGATATTCCCATCTATTTTTCTTTAGCCAAGAAGAATCTGAAAATGCTTGAGTAAGATCATCTCGTATATTTTCCTCAACATTTATTTGGCGACCATACTGGGGAGATATTCAATATCTCTCTGGTTAATTTTATGCTTGATTAACATCGAATACATCTATTTTTCTGATATTAATTCTTTGACTGTTTGATTTCTTAATGACTATGCCTATAGCAAGGCAACCTAATATTGAGCTCGGTCTTCAAGATCAGACCAAAATTACTTTGAATCTGTTTAACACCATTTTAAGCACTCCCAATACCCATGTTGAGCTTAATCATTCATGGGCAGCCATTGAACAAGATATTAGTGCCCAGGAACATCGGAAAGATGGACATAAACAACCTAGAAATCAACAGTAACCTTCTTGTTCCTTCAGTTTTGGCCTTACTTTCATGCCTTAGGCTTTCGTGTTTCTATAAGAAGAAGATGCTTATCACCCAAAATTAATCCTATTGCTGAAATAGGAAGAAGGAACGTTGTGTTATCGACCCAACAAAGTTCTCTAAGGAGAACTTTGTCTGATTCATCCAGTTCGTCTTTCTTTCCCTCACCTATCATCCACAAGATGGCATCTAGTGGTGGCTTTGGTGGCACTAGAAGCTCTTCCTCTTCTCATTATTCATCTTCATCAATGATTGGTAGCTTATATAGCCACCATATCCTTGTCCAGTCTACCACAAATCCCACCAAAGTCATTAAAAAGTATGGTATTTTTCAGTTTGAAGAAGACATCACAACCACACCATGGCATGTGTCCTCTCCTCTTAACCTAACACCTGCTACTTGTCCACTTCCTAAATTCAAGGAGAATCTCCCTAGGTTTTTGGGAAATAACACTGTCACTACAAATGAACACTTAGTGGAATTTTCTAATGCTTGTCACAACATAGTGGCCAATGACAACGATACTTTCATGCGCTTATTCGTCAATTCCTTGGAAGGAAAGGCCGCGATCGACTTCTTTGACCTTCCTCCTAATATTTTGTCTACTTGGGATGAGTTAATATATTGGTTCAGGTCCACCTATGGGAAATCTAAAATCCCAGCTGAGAAGTTACATGAATACAATAACATCGCCTATAAGGATGGTGAGACCATCAATTCCTTCAACTTTCATTTTACTAAGTTATACAATCAAATCCCTAAACTCATTCAACCTCAGAACCAAGCTGCTTTCATGAATTACTACAATGCATTACCTTCCCCCTACCATCATAGGCTTGAGGAAAAGGCCATTGATAATCTCGGTTCCGCTTTGCATACTTGTTTAGAGTATGAAGAACAACTTGAAGGAACAGGTATTCCTCAGGGAGAATCGGTTAAACAGACAGGCATGCCCTCCCTTTTACAACTAGTACAAGATATGAACAATCATATGATAGCATATGAGCGAAGGGGGACTGTATCCCCTCTCACCCATGAAGCTTCATCCTCTTCTACACCTCCCTTTACAAACCCAATTGAAAATAATTCTTAGCCTAAAGCTATATTGCCTTGAAGTTGGTGTAACTTTTGCGAGGAACACCACGAGGAAGCCACATGTGAGGTAAGGAAGAATGCCAGAGATAAGATCTCTGGTAAAAAAATAGAAACTACCATCATTGTCCTAGATTTTGCAGAGCCAAAAGATGTCATGATCATCAATACTAGGAACAAATCCTATGCCCCCAAAGGAAAATTTGACCCTCCCCGCAATTCTACTAGCCTGAGCTCATCCTCACCCACTACTACTGTTCAGGTTCCTAAGGTTCCTGAGAGTCAAGGAATTACTTCCCCTCTCCACTCTTCCAAATACAATATCCTAAATTAGTTGGCCAACATCAAAGCAGATGCAACCCTTCTGGACATGGTTGTCGTCTCTGAACAACAGAGGCATCTGAAACAATTCATGGAAGGAAAATCTTCCATTGTAGACAACCTCTCTGAAGAGGTAAATGAAGTGGATTTGTCTATAAGTAAAGTATGTGTACATAACTTTATATATCCTGTAAAAAATCCCCCTTTTTATATTTTTGTAAAGATTATGGATAAGATTTCCCATTTTTTCCTCATTGATGGTTGTTCGGGCCGAAGTTTTATTTCAAAGATTATTATGGAAGAGTTAGGCTTGTCTTGTACAAATGAAAATGCGAGAAGCATTCTCTCCTATAATAGTCTACAACAAACGACCATAGGTGAGATTAAAGATGTGATCTTAGTTTTGTGCACACACCGTGAAATAAGGACAACCCTTAGCATTCAGGTAATTGATATGCCAATAAGCAATTACTCAATCATCTTGTGAAGAGATTGGCAATATTTAATAGGTGGATACCTTTCACTCGACGTAACACATTTATCAGTTCCTCGGAATGGTAAAAACATTATAGTCCTTAGAGAGGGAAGGATTTCACCTTACATAGAGAGTGTCCCACAACCTAATGTAAACTATATCAAAGAGGACCTAGAAGTGTACTCCATCTTTGCCGAGGAGGATAACATTCCCTTGGAAAAAATTGATTTAGATGATGGTATGTGGCACATTCACTTTGATGGTTCATGCTCCAATGAAGGTAACAAAGATGGAATTATCTTGATTTCTCCTATAGGAAAAATCCATAACATTTCTTATAGGTTGGATTTCTCTTGCACAAACAATGTCACTGAATTCGAATCTTTATTATTAGACATTGAAAATGCTTATAATCTTGGTTGTGGTCACCTTGTAGTTTTTGGGGATTCAGAGCTTGTTGTGAACCTTGTACATAATATTTACTCCCCTAGAAACAAGTTGATGAAACAATATGCCCAAATTGTTTGGGAACTTATCTCGAACCTTTTATTTTTCAACATCACTCATGTCAAAAGGGAGTTAAACTCAATGGATGATCGGTTAGTTGATTTTGCAACCTCTCCTAGTCGACAAATTCTTCCACACAAACCTAATTGTACCTTTCAATATCTAGATCGTCCACATATCCCCGACAATATAGAATCTTGGCAAGTCTTCCCCAACAATGAGAGAATTTGTACTTCAATTCAAAATGAACCTATTAATCCTAATGGAATTATATCCATAGAAGATAACAAGATTCCTAAGGTCCTGACTCCTCTAGAGAGTTCGTTTTCATTGAATGATGTAGGAAATAAAGAGAAACAGAAAGAAGAGGAGTCAAGAAGGAAGGAGGGTGAAAACATCTCCTTGAACCTTGGGGCACTCGAGTCTCCAAATAATGTTAAAATAGGTGCCCTATGTTCTGATGAAGAAGAAATGAAGTTTGCCAAGCTACTTGGTGGATTTCATGATGTTTTTCCTTGGTCTTATGAGGATCTTCGTGGTATTGATCCTCGTCTTATAAAACATGATATCCCCATGAAGGAAGGCATGGAACCAGTTAGGAAAAAACAAATACCTATTAACTCTGCATTTAAAGAAACTATTTGAAGGGAGTTAAAAAATTTCTTGAAGGATGGGATCATTTTTCCGGTAAGGTACCTTGAATGGGTTTCAAATTGGTACTTGTTCCGAAGGCCACTGATCACATTATAACTTGCATGAATTTTCACAAATTCAATCAGGCTATTATGAAAAATCCCTTCCCTCCCCCTAACATGGAAATGATTCTGCCGTAGGTTGTAAGGTCACAGACGAGGCCCTTACTTGACTGTTTTTTTGGTTACAATCAAATCAAGGGAAAAAGGGAAGATTCTCACAAAACCACTCTTATCACTAATTGGGGTACTATGACTTATAAACACATGATTTCTAGCTTACCTGATGCAAGTACCGTTTTTAAAATACCTATATAAACAACTCTTGATGAATTGACCTGTATCCATATCTATCTTGATGATCTAATTGTATTCGTTAAAGGGATGATACTTACCTCATAGTTCCAAGTGTTATTTTTGGGTCCTTTCAAAATTTCTTTCGCCTTGGATACTAACTCTTACATTCTAAAGGATTTACAGGATTAATTGTTTTCCTACAACACTAACGGTTCTCACTTGAAACATTACGTGGACCCAACTTGAAAAGTTCTAACGTTGTTTGGATCTTCTGTATACTAGTAGTCTAGCCCTGCTCTCAATTTTTCGCTATTTTATTTTCTTCTTACAATAGTTTGATTTCGGCTTTTGGTTTTTAGAAATTTCCTTTTTCTTTTACATTTCTATCATTTTATCTCTGTTGTTTAAAATTTTGTAATCTTAATTCTATCATGATTTTTTTTTCTTTTCATCTTTTAGTTGATTCTGGTCAAAGAATGAGATGTTGGATTAGTTCTTCCACAGTTACACTCCTTCAAGATATTGTTAGTTAATAGAAATCAAGTTTACACAACTATTACAATGTCCCCCTGAAAGCACTTGAACTTGCTATCTAACTTCGCTGTTGTCTTTTAAAGAAATTGGTTATCTCCCGCTTCTGCTTTCCATTTCTTCATCCATTTGAAAATTTCAAAGAGAAAGTCCATAATTTTTCTCCCTATAGTAAAGATTAGATTCCGGTTGAACGATTATGCACACAGTGATAAACTCCCTCATACTATCATTTTTCATGAATTATTCCCCAATTCATGGTCATTTTTCCATTAAATTCACTCACTTCCCCCTGTGGAATAATCTTTCTGATTATATCTTCTTGAACTGCTATTCTTGGTCTGAGAAACCATGAGTTCCGAGTTCTAAATCTGTTGAAAACAAATTTCCCTGTGGATTCGCTAGTTTGCTGACGATAAAAATCACAACAAAGATTTTGCCTGCAAAGTATTGCTAAAGCCTATTATTATAAGCTAACAATATATATAATACTAGTAGGTGGGACCCCCTTGTAGATTAGAGGATGAGATTTGGTTCTTATTTGATGTTATCTCATTATTCCACACTGCTTACAAGTTTGAGCATGATTGATGTTCAAAGGTTGGTTCTATTAACATCAAATGGGTGATGGATAATTCATGCTATGAGTGGGATTTATTACTCTAAATTCTCAATTCCATGTCACAAAGAGCTTATGAGAACTTTTATTTCTATGTGAATTGCGCCATGATCTATTTCATATTACACATGCACAAAACATATGTTAGTAATGGAAAGGAGTAAAAGAAATATGAAAAAAAATCTAAAGAAGAAATTAATCTATGCTACTATGCTACACTACATGCATTGAAATTAAAAGATTGTTGTTAGTCCTAGCTAACATGGTTAGTGGCTATGCGAATTATTGAGTTATATTGAAACATGTTTGATATGCATATGGTATAGTTGGCAATGATTAAATGTGATATGGGGTGGCACATTTGATAATTGATGGATGTTAAGTTCGATGCATAGATTAATTAAATGGATTAATTGAGGGTTGGCTGATGTGTACTAAGGAATTGAATGAGTGGAGGATGGAGGCGACATGCATTTACTGCATGTCACTCCATACTCCTTCCACTGGTTGTCACCCTAGTTTGGTTATTGTTCAATTATGTTTTTTTGTGGTTAAGCTCTGATTTTCAAGCAGAGGAAGAACCGTTTGACCAAGCTCGCATTTTTAAGGTTTTCTTGGTTACAGGTATGTCTTTTCTCCATCCATGAACCCGCTCTGGTTATGAAATAGATATTGGCTCAGATGTATGAGTCATTTCTTTTCTTAAGACTAGCAACTTTGTGAACTTGTGATATTTCTCTGGAATGGATGGTTTATGTGGTTTTCATTACAATGATGGTTGAAGTCACAGTTTCATTTATCATTCTGAATGCTAGAAGCCATGACGGCTCTCTGTCATATTTATTGGTTTGGGTTGAAGGGTTTATTTCGGTCCAGATTGGTTGGTTGTCTCCACACTTTTTTTGTCACCATACCTAGTTGTTTTGTTGATTATGGGGTTGTTGGGTTTGAACAACCTGGTGTCACTGCATATGGTTTCACCTGGGTATGGGTTCATTCATGCTATTTATGTTTGCGTAGTGGGTTATGATGGCTATTATACCAAGGGGATTTCTTAAGGTTGATTTCTATTTCTTGGCTTTGTTTTATCTCAACATTCTTCGGGTTGATTGAGGAAACCATGAGAGTTATACCTTGCGTGTTATCATTGTTTCTATGGACCAAAATGAAGCCTCTGCTCCTTTGTTCATAGTTTCCCCTATCTCGTGAGATGTCACTGTTGGACAACTGAGAGGGGGGGGTGAATCAGTTGTTATCATTCTTAAACAATTATACTTATTTTAAACTCTTTGCAGAACACTTAATGTCAATCACAATAATTAAAGGAAGTAAGCAATAGAACATTCAACATCATTCACACATATGAAATATACAGAGATAAAAATTTCCTGAGGAAACCCATAAAGGGTAAAAACCTCTTCTTCTTTATATGATAAGTAATATTTACATTCTGTACATTATCATACTTATGAGAACCAATTCATAATGAGGCTACAACCTCTATTTTGCAAGATGCTACTCGCTGAGAGAACCAACTCTCTTGATTCTCTAGCACCCACTAGAAAGAAGCACCGACTCCTTGGTTTCTCTAGCACCCACTAGAAGGAAGCACCAACTCCCTAAGAGTTCCAGCACCAACTAGATGGAAGCACCAACTTCCAGTTACACAGGCACCGACTTGTATATCAAAGAACCAATGTTCTCCCTTGCACCACCCTGCCACCCTAGTTTTTATGGATGCAACCAGATGAAAGCTACAACTCCCTATGTTCAAGCACCCACTTGAACCTCTGAGGACAAAAGTCCTCCCTAGAACCTCCCAACCACCCTTAAATATAATTTTTTCTATATATAAGTTTATCACAGTGATACAATGTTTATCAATGGCTTACTGGTCTTATCACTATTCTGCTACACTGATTTTCTCTACCTGCATCAGTGTCTTCCTACACACTCCCCTTACACTTTATGTTCTTCTTCCTTTTATGATATCTATTCCATGTCCCTTCAATGCACCATTCCTCTTCTATGCATTTCGACTGTTGCACTCTGCCTCTTTCTACGTGCATAAATCCCTCTGAACAACAACTACCATCTCTTCTCTGTTCTACGTGTTTATACTATCTGTGCACCTTCTTCGTCCTCCATGCACAGTGACTTTGCATGCTCTTCAACGTGCCACTCTTCTGTTCATCGGGTTGTTCATTGCCAGTTCAATTTTTTCTCTACTTCACTCGCTCAAGAATCAACACACTCTCTCTGTTCTGCATCTTCTATTCGTGTCGATTCCTCTGCCTCATCATCATGGAAATTCCTTAGCTTTTCTGGCGGTTATGCCCATGCGTTCATCATCACTGGGTGTTATGTTGAGATGCCTTAGCCTCTCTAGAAGTCAAGACTCTTTGTCTTCTCTATCACAATCGAGCTCATCCTCTCTATTGCAGTTATAGGCTTCAACGCTCTTCCATCTATCAATCACCTCTATGAATAGTCTTCTTTCCACTAGCAGATTCCTTGAGACTCTTAAGCTTCTCTAGCGATCACCCTCAAGTCTCTTCGAGTCCTCTGGCAGAAAAAATTAGTCATTTCTAGTAGTTACACTGTGAACCTCCAAAAACAACATCAACAACCTAATCTCCATTGATCGATTAAATATGAAGATAAACAGTATCCCTTCGATCATATTCCCGAATAACCTGCACCGCTGGATCATAAATGATGGGTCTCTCATTTATTTCTCCATTTCACAATTCGACATTTCGGCATTTCGGCATTCCTGTGGTGAGGCATCTCGTCTCTCCAAGTCGCAATCTACGAAATGGATATTAGCTTCATGCTACCTCCTCCCTTGAGCCTTCGTCGATGTGACCATAGGTTATGACCAGGGGCCAATCCTGAACACGCATTTTTCATTTCACATTTCAGGGATTCTGTGATGAGTCCTCTCGACTCTCCATGTCCCAACCTCCGAAATGGAACTTGTCTCTTGGAGCTCTTCTCTATAGCTCTTCGACGATGTGACCATTGGCGGTGACCAAGCACTTATACATATAACACTTTCACAATTTCGTATTTCGACACTTCGAGAATCCTATGATGAAGAGTCTCGACTCTTGAATCCTCCGACTCCCGATATCTGAAACTCCGGACGATCTTCCTGTTTCAGGATTTTCGACATTTCACATTTCAGCACTTCGGTACTCCTGTGATGAAGAGTCTCGACTCTTGACTCCTCAAACTCTCGGTATTTGAAACTCCGGTTGATGTGCCTATTTCAAGATTTTCAGCGTTTTTCATTTCGGCACTTCGGGACTCTTGTGATGAAGAGTCTCGACTCTTGACTCCTCCAACTCCTGGTATCTGAAACTCCGATCAATGTGCCTATTTTGGGATTTTGACATTTTTCATTTCGTCACTTCGGGACTCCTATGATGAAGAGTCTTGACTCTTGACTCCTCCAACTCCCGGTATCCGAAACTCCAGTCGATGTGGTCTTTGTTTCGAATACCCGAAATGTAATTTAGCTTCTGATATTTCCATGCGATCATCGTTGTGCTGTTGGTCATGATTTTTTCCATCAATGAAAAACACACAAACATTGCACTTTGCATGCACCTCAACACTATCTCTTCGGGTCTTCACGAGCTTTGTCTGCTGCATCTTCCCAAAATGCTTTTGGTGCCCTCCTGACACATTATACATGTACTCAAGCCATCATCACTGATGTACTTGCCATCAATGACAAGCATACGCTGCCTATAAAACATGCCAACAATCTCCCCCTTTGGCATTGATGGCAACAAAGGAACCCATACATGTTCTTTTATCCCCCTTTGACATCAATGTCAAAGAAAACATGCAACCCCTGAGCTGTTGCAGTATTTTTTAGAGTTATCAAATATTCAATCATTACAAGCTCCCCCTAACAAGATGGACTCTCTTAGGTGTGAGACGGGATGACACCCAGCTTCTGTCGAAGACATTCAAATGGTGTCTTGGATAGGGGTTTAGTAAAGATGTATGTAATTTGTTCTGTGGTTGGAATGTAATGGACCTGAACAATCTGATTAGTGACCTGCTCTCTCAGAAAATGGTATTTTATGGGAATATGCTTGGTCTTGGAGTGGAATACAGGATTCTTGGACACACGATGGCACTAGTGTTATCACAATGAATTGGGATCGGTGCAGCGTATTTTACCTCCAAGTATGAAAGTGTCATAATCATCCATAATACCTGAGTGCAGCAGGTAGCAGCTGCAATGTACTCTTCCTCTGTAGTTGATAAAGAAATGGAACCTTTCTTTTTACTCAACCATGCTACTAGAGAATCTCCTAAGAATAACGCACCTCCACTCGTGCTTTTCCTTTCATCCATGCAGTTATCCCAATCAACATCTGAGTAGACTGATAATTGAAAATTCTGATTCTTAGGATACCATAGGTCATAGTTCATTGTTTCTTTCAAATATCTGAATATTCTTTTGACAGCTAGAAAATGACACTGTTTAGGTGCAGACTGATATCTTCCTACCATTCCAACAACATGCATTATGTCTGGGCAATATGATGTGATGCACAACAGGTTTCCTATCATTGACCTATATGAACTTTGATCAACATCAGGTGAGTCATCATCCTTGCTTAATTTCCATCCAGTAACCATAGGTGTGCCCACAGGTTTAGAATCTTCCATTTGAAACTTTTTCAACATTTCTCTTAGACATTTTTCTTGAGAAATGAACATCCCTTCAAACCTCCGAGTAATTTGCAGACCAAGAAAAAATGACAGTTCACCTATCATAGACATTTCAAACTTAAACTCCATGGTAAAAGAAAACCATTGTACCAATGAATCCTTATTACATCCGAAGATGATGTCATCTACATAGACCAACACGATGAGAAAATCATTATCCTCTTTTTTGATATATAGATTTTTGTCAACTGTACCTCTCTTGAACCCTTTGTCTTTGAGATACGTATCCAGTCTGTGATACCAGGCATGAGGGGCTTGTTTTAACCCATATAAAGATTTCTTCATCTTGCATACTAAGTCAGGGTTATCAGACAGTTCGAAACCTTCTGGTTGTTCCATATAGACTTCTTCATTTAAATATCCATTTAGAAAAGATGACTTGACATCCAT
>JZKD02S0770208.1:4137-14741 GCA_000966675.3 Picea glauca
TGGGTGTGTGTGTGTGTGTGTGTGTGTTCTTGGTCCACTCGTTGTATTTGGAATCATCATACTTCAAAATAACAAAAAAAAAATGTTTTATGCTGCAATAAAGGACACTTTTAAGTTTTAATACACCTGTCAGCAAATAAATTATTTACAAGACAACAAATTTACTTGTCATGACAAATTAATATTCCAATTTAACAAACAAGACAATGGATTTGATTGGCCTTCCCAATAAATATTCTTTAATGGATGATGTCTCATAATTTTCCTACTTAGATATATTTGATGCTCAAATCCCATCATCAAATTTTGATCAAGAAGAATTACCAACCTTAAGATTATACAAGACCTTAAAGATTCATGTGAGACATATAATGATAATGATGATGATGATGATGATTTGACAACTAGGTTGAATTCTATAAGGACTAGGCATGTCTTGCTGAGGATGCCCAAAATACAACACAATTTTTGGTTTGCCAGATTTGTTTCATCGAAGCATGACAAGTATTATTTATAGCACATTCAAATATTTACTCAGTTATGTTTTGTCCAGGAATAGAGCATTAAGGTTGCATTTTATATTTTTTGGGCCCCAATATAAGGATAATAGTCTAGGTAACTAGGGTTTGTGGGTGCATGTGTAGGGATATGGTTGATATTTTCAAAATCAGGGTTAGTGGGCTTCTATCTCTCACTCACATTCAACACCCATATATTATGTAAAAAATACAAGGTACCCATATATTGGGGTGATGATGAGAGGGAGATAATGCCTTTTCTTACAACCTAGGAATTTATAGGATGAGTGGAATGTGCACATGACCTTATTGTATAAGACTACTAACAACATTGAAGAAAATTTCCATTATCCACAACAAAACATGAGGATACTTCATTGTTTTTTACTCTTCTTCATTTGAATTTTCTCTCATTGTCTTAAATATTATATTTCTTGAAAAAAATCACAGGAATACTAGGTTTAGGTTTTTGTCCTAAGAATTAAATATAATCTAGAGTTTGGCAGAAACATTAGAATAAATAAGAACTCAAACTTGATAAGGTTTTTTGGAATTTGGAAACCCTAGTATAGTTGGTGTGCTTGGTGTGGAGAAGATAGAAATAGATTGTCTTGTACACTTTGTGATTCTAGTGAAGGTTCCAAGGGGGACCCTTTGATGTGTTATATTTTATTCTTGTGGATCTTTCATTGTATGGATACTCAAATTTTAGACCTCATTAGAAAAGAATAAATTGTAGTATATCTTGAGTCCTTTGTTGAAGGGTGATAATTCTATCAAAATACTATAAAAAGAAATGGATACATCATATTTTCTTTATAGGCCTCTAGGGACACAAAAATCTAACATCATTGCATCCATTACTTATTATTTAGTTAATTTGTTTGTAATTTGGAGCTTCCCAAGATCCATATAGACATGATTATTTATTGTATTTGTGGGGATGCCATGAATTACATATTAAATTTGTGAGAGGCATTATGGAGAGTGTGGGATTAAAAAACTTGAAGTATGAAAACTAAATGTGATGTTGTTTCCCATATTCACAAGAATTGAAAATGCTTTGGAAATAAATCCTTGCAAACCTCATGGAAATTTCCCCTTGTTCCAAGGATGGTACCTAGTGTAAAGCATAATGTCAACAAACAATGGAGCTATCCCTTGGGGTTAATTGGTGTTAGGGTTCTTTATGAAAGGAGCACAGATTTATACACAAGTTAAGTGTCCTCTCAACTCTATAAAAAAACATCTAGTAAAACCATGACTAGATAAGGAAATGTACTTCAATGAGAAATAGGACAAGTACAAGTACTAGTCTTGACCATTTTCTTAGACAATGAAACTCCAAATGTGGTGCAGAAGTGAAACACGGAGGAAAATAGTCTCAATCCAAAGGGTTAGGAACCAATATGTGTAAGAATGATGTGTTGGGGTATTCTCTACTTCCATCTGATAAAATGTTAAAGGAGAAGTATTTGCAGTCTCTCAACCTTGAAACCCATGTGAACCAACCTCAATACCAACCCAAAGGGATAGAGAAGGAAATGGTATCTAAAGAACAATAGGCCAAGTACGGGTACCAATCAACAAAGCTCCAGATACAATGCCGAAAGGACACCAATCTGAACACTATCTCAAGTCGAAAGGGTTGATCCCCAAACTCTACTAGGATGAGGTGTTGAGGGATTTTCTGGTTGCATCTAATGATGCACAAGAGGAGAAGGTCCTGGACTCTCTCAGTAGAGGCCCAATCGGACTCAAGTAAATAAGGCCCCCAAATCTATGAGCCATAGAGAATAATGGGTCAGAGAAGGGAGTCAATGAGGTACATCTTGGATGAGATGTCTTGAAAATGATGTCAAAATCATTGTCTCTTGATAAGGTCTAAGGATCTATATCCCTTATTGATCTGAGACTGGAGGGATGGTCATAAAATGAAGTGGGGTCTTGAGAATCGTACCCCCAAGTATATGTAGGTGTTGGTGATCTTGATCTCCTCCCCTCTGAAGATGAAATGAAGGTCCATGGTCTTCTTCAATCCATTGAAGATCACAACCTTGGTTTTACCCAGGTCGACCATTAACTATTGAAGGTCACAAAAGAGAGTTAAGGCATACAACTATCTTTGTCACCCAAATGGATATGATTCTAGGAGTATCACGTCATTAGCGAAGAGTGGGATAGATATCATAACCTGGTGGAGGAGGCACCCATAATTTTCTTTGATATTCTCATGAATAAAGGTCTCCAACTCATCAATGTAAACCCCAAACAAGGTGGGGGACAGGGGGGACCTTTTTAACCCTAATGGTACTCGTGATGAAATCATAAATCCCATGAAATGTGCATATATGACCAAGGAACAACTCATATAGGTGCATTATGGAATTTATTAGGGTCTCGAAAAAATGCCAATGGATCTGAACCTCTAGAATATGATTCTCATAGGATGGAGTCAAAATCTTTCCGAAAATATACAAAGAAGAAGTAGACTTTCAAATAATGATGATGTGTCTTCTTAATGATGGCCTAGAGGATAAATTTTTGATCAATGGTTTGATGAGTATGTCAGAATCATGCCTATCCCCTATATCTAATGGATCTCTCCTCAAGATCACTAGAGAGCTTCTTATGGGAAAGCATAGCATATTTGAGAACATGTGACCCACCATGATCATCTTGTAATTGTTGGGATCTGAAACAAGGCTCGTTTATGTATTGGGTGAATGATGTGATGTGACCATGCCGATGGAAAACATGTACAAACCACATGGTTGAAGATATCAACCAAGTGAGAAACCAGAGATCGAAGATCATGCTTAAATAAATCTGGTTGGAAACCCTCCTCCTCTACTGCTTTGCTACTTATTATCACCCAAACTACCTCTTTGATGTCATTGTTTGAGAATAGGAAGAATGAAGGGCTTGGAGAGGTAACCTGAATATGGGGTTGTTCAGGGATACCATAGAGAGTGCATATGTTAGGTTAAGGTCGGATGGAAGGGGAGAGTAGCAGGGGAGGATGGTGATCCAAACATGTTTGGGAGAGTGAATAATTGAAATACATTAGTCTCGTCTCCTATTAGAAACAGAGAGGAATTTCTTGCAGCAAAGGAGACAACGATATGAATATTTGAGGCTGGGATAGGAGGGGTGAACATGGGTGAATGCATGAAAAATATGGTAGTGAAGAGACTTTAACTACTTGTCATACCAGGTTCATAGGGTAGGAGTTGGTTTTTTGGGAGTTGTAAGTAGGTCAGGTGGAGTGAGGGTAGGATTTGAGTGTTATCCTCCCCACCCAATTTCTATTCTCATAAATGACACGTTGAACTCATAATGAGTATATTATTGTAATTAATTCAATCCCTTTTGTTGGCTTGGCCTTGTGCCTTGAAGAAATTAAGGTTTACCCTGGGTACCATCTTTGAGTGAGATGAAGTAACAATATTTTTTCTCGGGTGGTGTTAGTGGGAAAACAAAAACATTTATTTTTATGGATTACTCCTAAGCATGAATTTTATAGGATTAGGAATGCATTGGAGGAGGAATGACCATGATATTTTAGCCTAGGGAGCATATAGATGGAGAAGCTTCACCATAAAAGTGACAATAGAGGAATTTTAAAGTTTGTTTGTTTAAATCTACATTTTAGATGGTTGTAGAGATGTTATAATTTTACATTTCTAAGGCAAACCCATAAAATGGTTGAGTAGGAAAACCATAGTGCATCCATATTTTTTCTTTTAAAATAATGGACACTAACAATAACTTGATACGAGAACACTCATGTATTATGCTTCTACAAATGTTGAAGTGTAAGGATGTTGGATAAAGGCCAAGGTGAGGTTGATATGAATGCATTAAAATATTTCTATAAGCTATTGTGTTTTATGTTTTTTATTTCATTAGAAGTCATTAATAGGGTGCTACATGATACAAGTCGATAGACAATGATGCACCAAAAGTTTTGAGTATAGGAAATAGAAGCCAAGATGTCTGTGAACAAATTTGCAATAAATGTTCTTTATTAATGCACCAAGAGGAGTTTCCATTATTTTAGTCCAATAGATTACTCTCTAGCTTACAATATTTGTTATTAAAAATGTTATTTTCTAGGTTATAGGTTATTAATTTATAGGTTACATTCTCTATTGTATATGATTCATACATATTGAAGGCATATGTCAAAGCCTCACAAGGATAAAGCTTACCAGTTTTTGCAATGAATTGATTGTCTTAGATATTTAAACCTCAACCACCCTACACACAAGATACCCAAAACTATTATATGTTAAATCCATATTGTAACCAAAATTATGCACCCAAAAAAATAAAAAAATGATAAGGGTAATAACCTACTATCTTTTGTAATGAATTGGTTGTCTTATATTTTTAAACCCTCACTTGGTTGCACTTCCTCTATGCTACCTTACCAAACAACACATTTTAGAGCGATGAGATGCCCAAACCCTCAAATTCCTCCTTAGAGACTCTCATTTTGCAATGTAATAGATCTCACACATTACAAGGAAGTGGTTGGTCGAGTTAGTGTCCTGGGCTGCACATTTCAAATAGATAAGATGCCTAAACCCTCATATTCATCTTTAGAACCTCTCACACTACCAAACTTTTGTGTTGGAAGGAAGAGATTGGTTTCTTTAGTGGAGAGGGTTGTAGATCTATTGTAGAAAACTTTGTTTTCCCCCTTTAACAGGCATTTGCATCCCTTTTGCCAACAAGTATTCAAATCAATGGATCACAATTCTTCATGTAAGGAAAATTTAGGAGGACAACTAATTTTTCTTCCTTTTGCTAACAAATCTTTAGATCGATGGATGAAAATTATTCCTGTAAGGAAAATTGAGGAGGACACCCAAGTTTTCTTCTCTCCCGCCTAGAAAAAATGAAAAATGGAAAAAACAAATTTACCCCATTCCGACAAAAGAAAATATGTGTTTCTATTATTAATTTTAACTATCATTATTTTCTTTGAGTTAAATGTGGCAGGATATTTTTTAAATATTAAGTTTGTCGAAAAATTTTAGCTGGATTTTTTACACTCAAACATGAAAAATTAAGTAACTCGAGGTTAAAAACACTTTGCCATGAGTTAATTAAAAGGATACATTTAACATAGAAGATAGAATGTTATGAATGTTTCTCAAGAGACTTCTAATGATATTTTCCTTATAGATAGTGGGTGTAGTAATCATATGACATGAACAGGAGCCTAATTGCAAATATGGATGATTTAGTAAGGACTGAAGTTTACCATGCCTCGAGTATGAAATATAATCTCATAAGTGTTAGCCAACTTACTCAAAAAGGGTATAATGATGGATAAACAAAGTGGTCATCAGATTAAAGTGTTAAGATTAGACAAAGGAGGTGAATATGATTCAAATGATTTTCATGATTTCTGCAAGTTGCATGGGATMAGAAGGTAATTTACAATCAAGCATAATTTTAAGGATGGAAATTTATATTAAAATGTAGAAACAWGGGCTATTCTTACTAGTCCTTCATATGCAAAATTCAAAATGTTTGACGATAGTTTTGTAAAAATATTCATATTTCTAAGGATTTTATATAGTTTCTATAAAATTTTGGCTATTTTTAAGGTAAAATAATTTTATTCTATGGAATTTGGGCCGTTTTTAGAAAAAATGGAAATTGGCAAATCTTTTATTGGGAAAAACCATGGAAAATTAGCCCATTTGCGAAATTTAGCCCCTAAAATCATCTATATTTACAATAAGGTATACACCTCAACAAAATGGTGTAGCTGAAAGAGAAAATGGAACCATTATGAATATGGTTAGAATCATGTTGAAAGAAAAACATTTGTCAAATGAATTTTGGGGAGAAGAATTATGTTGCTTTGTTTATGTTTTGAGTACATCTCCTACTAAAAGTGTGAAGAAAAACGTTCCACAAGAAACATGGACATGTATGAACTATAGTGTAGCACACTTTAGAGTATTTGGTTGTGTGGCATATTCTCATGTGCCTAAAGAGTTGAGAAGAATGCTAGATGATATAAGTGAAAGGTGCATTTTTCTTGGGTACAATGATCAGTACAAGGCATATAAATTGTATAATCCAATTACAAAGAAGGTGATAATTAGTAGGGATGTTGAATTCAAAGAAAATGAAGCATGGGATGGAAGCCTAGATAATACTATATCCTTTGGAGAAGCAATACCTCAATTAGAAGATGAAGCAGAGGAGTATATTGCACAAGTTGGATAGTAAGGTTTGCAAACCCAATCATCAATTAGAGATACGCCAACAAGAACTCCAAGAAATTGTATTCAAGGTGAGTCATTTATCCCATAATCCCAATCTATTCTTACTTCTCAATCAAGTAGTGAATCCGATCCTACAATTTATTTTTTGAGATCTAGAAAGACTAGAAGTTTGAGAGAAATCTATGAAGATCTAGATGTGCAATTAAATTTTGTATCGTTTACTTGTCAACCCACATATTTTGAAGAAGCAATTAGAGAAAAAAATTGGGTCAAAGAAATGGATTCCATAGAGAAGAATGATACATAAGATCTAGTATAATTAACAGAGGGTAAGGATTGCATTAGTGTAAAATGGGTTTACAAAACCAAGTTTAATGAGAAAGGAAAAGTTGAAAACTACAAGTTCAGATTGGTAGAAAAATGTTTTGTACAACATCCTAGAGTAGATTATGATGAGACCTTTGCACCATTTTTCTAGCTTAGATACGATTAGAGTTATCTTAGACATATCAAAACAAAATAGGTGGAAAGTTTATCAAATGGATGTAAAGTCAACATTCTTAAATGGTATTTTAGAAGAAGAAGAAGTATATGTAGAGAAATCACTAGTATATTTCATAAAAGGACATGAATATAAAGTGTACATATTTAAAAGAGAATTCTATGGAATTAAGCAAGTTTCAAGAGCTTGGTATAGTAAGATTGATTCATATCTAATCAATAATGGATTTAGTAGAAGCAACAATCAACCCACATTGTATACAAAGGTGAATAAGAAAAGTCAAATTCTAATTGTTCGTTTATATGTTGATGATATGATCTTCACATAAAACATGTTAGTAAACAAGTTTAAATATTTCATGAAACAATAATTTCAAATGATTGGTTTGGGGTTAATGAGATATTTCCTTGGTAAAGTTCTCCAATCGGATTAATGAATTTTTGTGTTTCAAGAAAGGTATTCCATGGATGTGCTAAAGACGTTCAGGATGATGAATTGTAAACCAACACCAACTCCTATCAAAATAGGCACAAACTGCCACGATGAGGATATAAGACCCAATGTAGATCCAAATTTGTTCAAAGAGATTGGTTGGCAACATCATGTATCTCACTGCCACTAGGACAAAGATTATTTATGCTGTCAGTTTGAATTCGAGGTTCATGGAGTCCCTAAAAGGCTCACATTGACAAGCTGGCAAAATAATTGTAAGACATATTGTTGGAACTTGATGATATGATATATTATATTCCATCACTAGTAATGATTTCTTGATTGGATATATTGATAGTGATTTTGCAATTAGTATTGATGACATCAAGAGTACTTTAGAATATGTATTCAATTTTGGTTCAGCTGTGATTTCATGGGCATCCAAGAAATAGCCCATCGTGACAATCTCATCAACTGGATCTAAGTATGTAGCAACAACAATAACATCTTGTCAAGCAATTTGGTTACGTAGAATATTTGATGATCTTCAACAAGGAAAATAATGACCAACTCTAGTGTATTGTGATAACAAATCAACAATAGTTATGTCAAAGAACCAGATATTTCATAAAAAAAGAAAGCATATTGATACTAGATATCATTTTATTATAGAGTTTGTAAACAATAGAGAAATCTACTTGGAATATTGTAAATCAAAACACCAATTTGTTGACATATTTACAAATCCATTGGCAAAAGATGTCTTTGAGTTTCATAGACAGGGTTTAGGTGTTGTAAATGATGAAGCATTTAGTGGTAGTGATTAAGGGGGAGTGTTAGAATATTATTACTCCCACTAATTTTAGAGAGTTCTAGAGGAATCTCAATTAGGTTTACTTAGATCTAGGTCCTTGAGTTATAGAATGTCTATTATTTGTAAACCTAGTTCTCGACAAATATTCTCTAAATCTTCCTTTAATGTTTTCTCTTGAAGAAGTTATGTCTATTTATATTTGTTTCTTGAAACAATGAATCTATCGAACTTTAAGAGTCTTAACTCATTCATGTAATTCATGTGTATTTGTTTGTGTGTTCTTATAATTCTAAGTAATTAGTGCCCCATCTATTAGTGACTCTTGCTACTCTTAAGGGACAAGTTATTAGTCTTGGATCAATGAAGTTTTTTAAGATAATATAGAAAAAAAATAACCCTTTGAGAAAAGTCTAATCTATTAGTTTTGGAGCAATGATAATTTTCAACATAATATAACAAGTAAAAACAAGTGCTTCATGACAGCGTAGTCCATGCCAGGTTGGAATGGGAGTAAATGCGACTGTGTACAGACATGTGGGTTGCAAGTTGCAGTACATGTGGTATCGATGCAGAATTTAGTATTCTCGAATTATTTTTATTTGAAATTTATTAGAAATTATCAATGTTTGCTACATCAACGAAGGTTCCTAGTATTTAAGTTTGATAGAACATGAAAGATTTAAAAGGAGCGTGGACAAAAAAAAATAGTGTACAATAGTATTACATTTAAAAGGTTCTTGGACACAAAAAAATGTAGCATACAATAGAATATTAGTAACATCAGTTACATAGGTTCATTTTCTTTAAATTAGCATTTCCGAATTAGTTTTCTTTAAAAGAAGGCCTCTTGGACAGAAAAGAAATTGAAATTCCATAAATTATACATACGAAATACAATCTTTTATAAAGTACATATTAACTTTTATAGATACCAAGTATGTAATTTTATAAAGTATGGGCATGAGATTTTATAAAGCATGCATAGAGTCATCATTGCATACCTAGGAACTTGTTGGATGGCAGGTTATCGCGCTGGTTGGCTCAAAATTTGGTCTCTTATGTTCCATGCCCTAAAAATAGTACCCAGAGTTCCGCGATATACAAATTGACAAACATACTTGAAAACTATTTGAATTTTAAGGGCCTCGTGTTGATGTAATAACACAATTGGACTTGGACCTTGAAATTGCAGTGCAGATGTGGCAAGCAACATGAAGGACAAGTGGTAAAGATGCAAGAAATGACATACTCTCTATATCTGTGAGTAGAAAAAAAATATTGAACACAATTTTATGACATTTATATAAAAAAATTAAAAAGCGTGTTACATATTCCTGGAAATTTAAAAAAAAATGTATATATCTATATATGTGTTTGTGTGTGTGTGTGTGTGAAATACGATATCTCAAATTTGAATGAGTGATTTATCTCAAAATTTAATTTTGAAAATGACGAAGTAGAAAAAGCTATGTTGCACGAGTTTCCGAAACGTGGGAACGTTGGGAACGTGGATACGGGTGTCTGGAACGAGTAGAAGTTTCCCTCAAATTTACAGGAAACTTGAATTTGGGAGCGGCAATAATATATATTAAAAAAATATAAAAAAATATTTTAGATTACAATGATACTTTAGATTACAATGTATAGAGATATTGATACATTTTAAATATTATTTCAATAAAATTGAAGTTTAATCCAGGACAATGTTTCTCATATTGCAACAACTACAATATTAAAATTACTAATTTAATTCGTGCTAATAATTATATGAATATATTAAACACAATAATGAAACTTTAATATCCACAAATATTCCATTAGAAAATGAGAAACAAAATTGAAAATACATATATACAATTTTAACATTTTTTAAAAATTAAACTTTACATATATAAACTTTAAACATCTTTGTAAATTTGAAGCATTATTCTTTTTTTATTGAGAAAACACAATAGTACTACTCTTCTATTATGAAAATACAATAAAAGTCAATGATATGGTTGGTTGATATCAACTACAGAGTGGAGCAAATACTTCTCGTGAATAGGGTATTGATTTATTAGACTTTCATGTTTAGTTTGGGC
>JZKD02S0770219.1:0-14741 GCA_000966675.3 Picea glauca
TGGATCACCTGTGAATTCAAAGGAATTACATCCCTCCTAGATGGATTTCCCACTCTTTGGCATACATCTCATGACTTACATTACTCCTTCACATCTTTGTGAAGTGCAGGCCACCAAAACCCTGCACACAAAATATTTTGTGCAGTTTCTCTCCCTGCATAATGTCCTCCTGCAATTCCATCATGTGCTCCTTCAAGTATCATCGGTCTTTCGTGTTCTAGCACACAATGTCTCAGAATTCCATTTGCACCCAAATTTTATAGATTCCTTGCAATCAACTAATAGTTTACTGCTCTTACTACTAGTTGTTTCTTCTATGCTAATTTCATGTAACATCCCCACTATAATCCCATGTTTAGTTAATGGTTGTGTAGATATAATGTGTGGCTATGGCCAAAGAGATGTAATATGTGAATTGTATTTCCTTGTTCTATTAATAAAAATATGATTCCAACTGCTAAGGGGACATGGAAAAGAGATGGGAGATGAATTAATCCATAATAGAGGGGAGTGTCTAGGATAATGACCAAGAGGAGTCCAAGGGGGAAATACCCATGTATGGTAATCTAACCCATTTTCCTAAATTTGTTATTTGTATATGAACCTTCCCATTTCTAATTGAGTGTTCCCAAAGGAAATCATTGAATACATGTAAGAGGGTGGATGTGAGTGGTCACATCCCAAAGTTATTGGGCATGTGGGGGTTGAGTACAATCAGCTTGGGGAAGAGTGTGAGTCAAGAAAGGAAAGAAAAAGGGAAGAAATGTGTATGGGTTGGGATAGAAATTTTTAGTTAGTCAAGTTTATGCATGGGAAATAAGGAGAGATCAAGAAACAGAGTTTATTTGGTCACTGGCCTTATAAACTTTGACGCACTATGACTCATCTAGGACTGACTCTATCTACAAAAATCATGGTGCTAACAACTGGCTCCAATGGGGATGTTATCCTCCTGGTGAGGAAGCAAAGAATATCCGACCAAGTGCTTGACCATTGGGCTTTATTTGACTCAAAGACTCTAAAATGAAAAAACAAACTCATTTCAAGACCCTCTTGACACAGCTATGACTAAATTCAGCATAAAATTAGGGCCTTCACTTCGGGCTTCAATTTTCTGTTGATTACTGATTCGAAATGATTTATCTAAAAATAAAAATGGTTATTTACAATGACATGAAGAGACTGAAAAAAATTTGATAAACAAGATAATGTTTGAGAAACCTTCCATTCACAGGTCCCCCACCAATAAGATCTCCATTAAGCTCTTGCAGCAAAAAGGCATTGTTCCCATGGTATGCAGCAATCTTGAATGGTCCTAGCCAAAGATGATAAAACTTCCCATGTCTCCCTCTGTCTTCATTTCTTGAATCGCACTTTAGTACCAAATGATTCACCTTGAAATCATCTTCTTTGGTGTGTCTGTCAAAAAATATTTTCATTTTATCTTCGTGCAGTTGTGATTTATTGAAGACATGTTCTCTCATTTTTTGCACATGTACCAATTGGTTTATTCTCCTTAGAGCATTGTTTGGTTAAACTTATTTCTCTTGCAGTAGTCTCCCCACTGGCAGTCCTAATGAGGTAGGAAAAATTGCCTCTGTACCATATACAATCTGAAAAGGTGATGTGGAAATAGACCTTTTAGTGGTGATCATATCATCCCATAACGCATAGATGAGATTTTTGTGCCAAGATTTCTTGTTTTCCTGCAGAAGATTCTTAATAATCCTATTCAATATTTTGTTAGACGATTCATCCAACCCATTACCCTGTGGATAATAAGTTGTGGAATGGCCTAGATTTATGTTATAGTCGCTGCAGAGTTTCTCCATTTTCTTAGATTTGAATTTTGCTACATTGTCAATAATGATCTTGGTTGGACAACCAAATCTAGACAAAATATTACTCTTTAAAAATTGAATGATGACAGTATCAGTAACTTGTCTTGTGGGAACCGTTTTGATCCATTTGGTGAAGTAGTTTGTGGTTGTTAGTATCCACCTATGATGAGCTGAAGATGGTGGATGAATTTCTCCTATAAAATCAAGGCCCCATTGCATGAATGGTGCTTCAACATAGATAGGCTTTAAAGGTATGGGTTGCATCTTTCTTTTTCCATCAAATATATGGAATTCATGGAAGCTGGAAACTTCCTTGTATACATCAGAAAAAATACTAGGCCAAAAGAAACCTGCCCTCAGTATTTTGTGTACAATGGTATTCCAATAATGATATCCCCCACAGTCACCTTTGTGAAACTCTTTAATATCCTTTTTCAGTTCTTCCTCCAACAAACAATATAGTAAGATCCCACCTGGATCTTTCCAATACAGAGAACTGTCCAGAATGCAAAACTTTGTTGCTTTCAACTTAAAAAATTTGGGTTTGGTTTTGCTCAATTCGGGAGGAGCTTGTAAGTTTCTTAATACGTAAGTAACATCATCATACTAAGGATAATCAAGGAACTTCTGGGATATCTGTGACATCGCTTCTTCTTCTGAATTTTTTGACAAATCAACAATAAAATTGATTCCCAAAACATCACAATTTGACTGTGCCATTAATTTTACAAGCCCTTGACCCTTAATAAGCTTTATAGGCTTTATTTCAAGGTCATACTCCAACATTACTGCTATCCATTTTCCCCTTCTCCCTTCAGGATCAAGCTGAGTCAAAATATCTTTTACAGAATTGTTAGGCACGTAAGTAATGACATGGGAATGTAAAATATAAGTTTTGAATTATTTAAGGGCCTTCACCAAGGCATATACTTGTTTTTACATGATTTCATACCTTAGTGGGAGTCTCTCAATGTCCTGCTACAATAATCTATGAGTATTTCAAAGTTCTGGTCATCTTTTTGCAACAAAACACCAGCAATGGTGTGTTCTAAGGCAAAGGAAAACAAGATAAAATATTTTCAAAAATTTGGGCTGGCTAACACTAGAGATTTAGTCAAAGCCACTTTAATATCTTCAAAATACTTCCTAGCTTCACGATTCCATTTTATTTCATTGTATTTCCTAAGTATATGTTTATATACTTTATGATCTCAGCCAAGTTGGGAATGAACCTCCTCAAAAAATTTACTTTTCCTAAGAAAGAATGTACCTCTTTCTTGCTCCTGGGAGTGTCGATATTCAAAATTGCTTCCACTCTATTGGGGTCTATTTTTATGCCTTCTTTTGAAATGATGTGTCTAATAAATTTTCCTTCTTGCATTCAAAAGTTTGATATTTTTGGATTTAACGAGATGCCAAACATTCTACATTTCTGGAAAACCTTTCTTAGATGTTTGAGATATTGATCATTGGAATCCAAAAATACAGCGATATCATCCAAGTAAATAACAATAAAATTATCATTTTCATTGGAAAAGGCTATGTTCATGGCCCTTTGGAAAGTTGCTCCAGCATTCATAAGCCCAAAAGGCATTTTCGCATAAATGAAAGTGCCCCAAGGTGTTGTAAAAGTTGTCTTCTCTTGGTCATACGGATGCACCATAATCTGGTTGTATCCAGAAAAATCGTCAAGCATCAATATCTTCTGGGATCCCACCACCTTCTACAGGATGTAATCCATCTTAGGAAGTGGATAATTGTCTTTGAGATACACCCTGTTTAGATTCCGAAAATCTACACATAATATTCTCTCACAACTTTTCTTCCTGACAGGCACTAGGTTAGCCACCCACTTGGAAAATCTTATGGACATAATCATCTTGGCATCAAACAATTTCCTTACCTCCTTTTCAATCAATGGAAATGGAAGAGGGTTGATTCTTCTCAAATTTTTCTTGAAAGGTTTATGATCATCCTTGATGGGAATTACATGTTGAATTACCTTAGTATCATAGACCTTTAAATATTCATAAATCCATGCAAAGACATCAGGGAAGTCATTCATAAGGATGATATACCTCTGTTTGATTTCTGTACTGAGCATTTATTACAGTTTGATGATCCTAGGATATTCTTGAGTCCCAATGTTGCAATATTCTATATCCTCATCGTTTGCAGTGATTTTAGGATTTTTGGCTACATCATTGTTGTCAAAAACAATTTCCAATGGGATTCTTTTAGTGGATGGATGCTCCGACTCACGGTGATTCCGCGGCCAGGATTAAACCCTAGCCACCTCCTTTCTGCAGCTCGGCCTCTTGGCCGCAGCTGCTCTTTCTTCAAAGATCACAGGCCTCTCCTCAATGGCAGCTCTCTCTCACAGTGGACCAGGACGCAACGGCTCTACCCAACTCAGTTTTGCAGCTACCCAGACATGCACGGCTCCTCTCAGCCCCGACCCTCTGAGTAGCATTCCAACCTCCTACAGTGATGTTGTTAAATCAAAAACCTCAGTCCGCTCCTTCCCTTCTACCTCGTGCTCGGTTAAAGAAGGTCCAACGATCTCTCTTCTCATGGGTCAGGAAGCTAAAGACGAGGAAGATTACTTCTGAGAAAATGCTTTAATCTGTCGGTTCAATGGACTTTGGCCGCGGCTTGTGGACCTCAATGGCTAGATATCAGCCCAATGGAAGCCTCTCATCAAGGAATATTTGTTCATTCACCCCTGCTCGAAGGGTTTCTTCATTGTAGAGTTTGATTTGGCAGCAGATAGGGATTTGATCCTAGCCTCTTACCCTTGGTTTTGGGGAAACTCAGGTTTGTGCATGATGGTTTGGACTCCTTGCTTCAATCCTCTGACTGTTGTTCTTTCTTCTGCTCCAGTTTGGGTCAGACTTCCGAATCTTCCCNTGGATCACCTGTGAATTCAAAGGAATTACATCCCTCCTAGATGGATTTCCCACTCTTTGGCATACATCTCATGACTTACATTACTCCTTCACATCTTTGTGAAGTGCAGGCCACCAAAACCCTGCACACAAAATATTTTGTGCAGTTTCTCTCCCTGCATAATGTCCTCCTGCAATTCCATCATGTGCTCCTTCAAGTATCATCGGTCTTTCGTGTTCTAGCACACAATGTCTCAGAATTCCATTTGCACCCAAATTTTATAGATTCCTTGCAATCAACTAATAGTTTACTGCTCTTACTACTAGTTGTTTCTTCTATGCTAATTTCATGTAACATCCCCACTATAATCCCATGTTTAGTTAATGGTTGTGTAGATATAATGTGTGGCTATGGCCAAAGAGATGTAATATGTGAATTGTATTTCCTTGTTCTATTAATAAAAATATGATTCCAACTGCTAAGGGGACATGGAAAAGAGATGGGAGATGAATTAATCCATAATAGAGGGGAGTGTCTAGGATAATGACCAAGAGGAGTCCAAGGGGGAAATACCCATGTATGGTAATCTAACCCATTTTCCTAAATTTGTTATTTGTATATGAACCTTCCCATTTCTAATTGAGTGTTCCCAAAGGAAATCATTGAATACATGTAAGAGGGTGGATGTGAGTGGTCACATCCCAAAGTTATTGGGCATGTGGGGGTTGAGTACAATCAGCTTGGGGAAGAGTGTGAGTCAAGAAAGGAAAGAAAAAGGGAAGAAATGTGTATGGGTTGGGATAGAAATTTTTAGTTAGTCAAGTTTATGCATGGGAAATAAGGAGAGATCAAGAAACAGAGTTTATTTGGTCACTGGCCTTATAAACTTTGACGCACTATGACTCATCTAGGACTGACTCTATCTACAAAAATCATGGTGCTAACAACTGGCTCCAATGGGGATGTTATCCTCCTGGTGAGGAAGCAAAGAATATCCGACCAAGTGCTTGACCATTGGGCTTTATTTGACTCAAAGACTCTAAAATGAAAAAACAAACTCATTTCAAGACCCTCTTGACACAGCTATGACTAAATTCAGCATAAAATTAGGGCCTTCACTTCGGGCTTCAATTTTCTGTTGATTACTGATTCGAAATGATTTATCTAAAAATAAAAATGGTTATTTACAATGACATGAAGAGACTGAAAAAAATTTGATAAACAAGATAATGTTTGAGAAACCTTCCATTCACAGGTCCCCCACCAATAAGATCTCCATTAAGCTCTTGCAGCAAAAAGGCATTGTTCCCATGGTATGCAGCAATCTTGAATGGTCCTAGCCAAAGATGATAAAACTTCCCATGTCTCCCTCTGTCTTCATTTCTTGAATCGCACTTTAGTACCAAATGATTCACCTTGAAATCATCTTCTTTGGTGTGTCTGTCAAAAAATATTTTCATTTTATCTTCGTGCAGTTGTGATTTATTGAAGACATGTTCTCTCATTTTTTGCACATGTACCAATTGGTTTATTCTCCTTAGAGCATTGTTTGGTTAAACTTATTTCTCTTGCAGTAGTCTCCCCACTGGCAGTCCTAATGAGGTAGGAAAAATTGCCTCTGTACCATATACAATCTGAAAAGGTGATGTGGAAATAGACCTTTTAGTGGTGATCATATCATCCCATAACGCATAGATGAGATTTTTGTGCCAAGATTTCTTGTTTTCCTGCAGAAGATTCTTAATAATCCTATTCAATATTTTGTTAGACGATTCATCCAACCCATTACCCTGTGGATAATAAGTTGTGGAATGGCCTAGATTTATGTTATAGTCGCTGCAGAGTTTCTCCATTTTCTTAGATTTGAATTTTGCTACATTGTCAATAATGATCTTGGTTGGACAACCAAATCTAGACAAAATATTACTCTTTAAAAATTGAATGATGACAGTATCAGTAACTTGTCTTGTGGGAACCGTTTTGATCCATTTGGTGAAGTAGTTTGTGGTTGTTAGTATCCACCTATGATGAGCTGAAGATGGTGGATGAATTTCTCCTATAAAATCAAGGCCCCATTGCATGAATGGTGCTTCAACATAGATAGGCTTTAAAGGTATGGGTTGCATCTTTCTTTTTCCATCAAATATATGGAATTCATGGAAGCTGGAAACTTCCTTGTATACATCAGAAAAAATACTAGGCCAAAAGAAACCTGCCCTCAGTATTTTGTGTACAATGGTATTCCAATAATGATATCCCCCACAGTCACCTTTGTGAAACTCTTTAATATCCTTTTTCAGTTCTTCCTCCAACAAACAATATAGTAAGATCCCACCTGGATCTTTCCAATACAGAGAACTGTCCAGAATGCAAAACTTTGTTGCTTTCAACTTAAAAAATTTGGGTTTGGTTTTGCTCAATTCGGGAGGAGCTTGTAAGTTTCTTAATACGTAAGTAACATCATCATACTAAGGATAATCAAGGAACTTCTGGGATATCTGTGACATCGCTTCTTCTTCTGAATTTTTTGACAAATCAACAATAAAATTGATTCCCAAAACATCACAATTTGACTGTGCCATTAATTTTACAAGCCCTTGACCCTTAATAAGCTTTATAGGCTTTATTTCAAGGTCATACTCCAACATTACTGCTATCCATTTTCCCCTTCTCCCTTCAGGATCAAGCTGAGTCAAAATATCTTTTACAGAATTGTTAGGCACGTAAGTAATGACATGGGAATGTAAAATATAAGTTTTGAATTATTTAAGGGCCTTCACCAAGGCATATACTTGTTTTTACATGATTTCATACCTTAGTGGGAGTCTCTCAATGTCCTGCTACAATAATCTATGAGTATTTCAAAGTTCTGGTCATCTTTTTGCAACAAAACACCAGCAATGGTGTGTTCTAAGGCAAAGGAAAACAAGATAAAATATTTTCAAAAATTTGGGCTGGCTAACACTAGAGATTTAGTCAAAGCCACTTTAATATCTTCAAAATACTTCCTAGCTTCACGATTCCATTTTATTTCATTGTATTTCCTAAGTATATGTTTATATACTTTATGATCTCAGCCAAGTTGGGAATGAACCTCCTCAAAAAATTTACTTTTCCTAAGAAAGAATGTACCTCTTTCTTGCTCCTGGGAGTGTCGATATTCAAAATTGCTTCCACTCTATTGGGGTCTATTTTTATGCCTTCTTTTGAAATGATGTGTCTAATAAATTTTCCTTCTTGCATTCAAAAGTTTGATATTTTTGGATTTAACGAGATGCCAAACATTCTACATTTCTGGAAAACCTTTCTTAGATGTTTGAGATATTGATCATTGGAATCCAAAAATACAGCGATATCATCCAAGTAAATAACAATAAAATTATCATTTTCATTGGAAAAGGCTATGTTCATGGCCCTTTGGAAAGTTGCTCCAGCATTCATAAGCCCAAAAGGCATTTTCGCATAAATGAAAGTGCCCCAAGGTGTTGTAAAAGTTGTCTTCTCTTGGTCATACGGATGCACCATAATCTGGTTGTATCCAGAAAAATCGTCAAGCATCAATATCTTCTGGGATCCCACCACCTTCTACAGGATGTAATCCATCTTAGGAAGTGGATAATTGTCTTTGAGATACACCCTGTTTAGATTCCGAAAATCTACACATAATATTCTCTCACAACTTTTCTTCCTGACAGGCACTAGGTTAGCCACCCACTTGGAAAATCTTATGGACATAATCATCTTGGCATCAAACAATTTCCTTACCTCCTTTTCAATCAATGGAAATGGAAGAGGGTTGATTCTTCTCAAATTTTGCTTGAAAGGTTTATGATCATCCTTGATGGGAATTACATGTTGAATTACCTTAGTATCATAGACCTTTAAATCTTCATAAATCCATGCAAAGACATCAGGGAAGTCATTCATAAGGATGATATACCTCTGTTTGATTTCTGTACTGAGAATTTATTACAGTTTGATGATCCTAGGATATTCTTGAGTCCCAATGTTGCAATCTTCTATATCCTCATCGTTTGCAGTGATTTTAGGATTTTTGGCTACATCATTGTTGTCAAAAACAATTTCCAATGGGATTCTTTTAGTGGATGGACGCTCCGACTCACGGCGATTCCACGGCCAGGGTTAAACCCTAGCCGCCTCCTTTCTGCAGATCGGCCTCTTGGCCGTAGATTCTCTTTCTTCAAAGATCGCAGGCCTCTCCTCAATGGCAACTCTCTCTCACAGTGGACCAGGACGCAACGGCTCTACCCAACTCAGTTTTGCAGCTGCCCAGACATGCGCGGCTCCTCTCAGCCCCGACCCTCTGGGTACCATTCCAACCTCCTACAGTGATGTTGTTAAATCAAAAACCTCAGTCCGCTCCTTCCCTTATACCTCATGCTCGGTTAAAGAAGCTCCAGCAATCTCTCTTCTCATGGGTGAGGAAGCTAAAGACGAGGAAGATTACTTCCAGGAAAATGCTTTAATCTGTCGGTTCAATGGATCTCATCCCAATGGAAGCCTCTCATCAAGGAATATTTGTTCATTCACCCCTGCTCGAAGGGTTTCTTCATTGTAGAGTTTGATCTGGCAGCGGATAGGGATTTGATCCTAGCCTCTTGCCCTTGGTTTTGGGGAAACTTGGGTTTTTGCATTATGTTTTGGACTCCTTGCTTCAATCCTCTGACTGTTGTTCTTTCTTCTACTCCAGTTTGTGTCAGACTTCTGAATCTTCCCTGGCATTTCTGGGGTGAAACTTCTCTTCGAGATATTGGATCTACATTAGGAAAGTTTTATTTTGCAAGTAAAGAAACAAGAATTCACAGCACCACTTCATATGCCAGAATCTGTGTGGAAATGGATTTTAGCAAAGTGTTTCTAGCAGAAATTATTTTGGGCTGCAAAAACTACACCTGGACCCAAAAGCTAGACTATGAAAGAATCTCATTGCGTTGCAGGGCTTGTTTCGAAATAGGGCACATAGCAGCTCAATGCACAAAGGGGAATAGGAAAGNAAGTTTTATTTTGCAAGTAAAGAAACAAGAATTCACAGCCCCACTTCATATGCCAGAATCTGTGTGGAAATGGATTTTAGCAAAGTGTTTCCAGCAAAAAATTATTTTGGTCTGCAAAAACTACACCTAGACCCAAAAGCTAGACTATGAAAGAATCTCATTGCGTTGCAGGGCTTGTTTCGAAACAGGGCACATAGCAACTCAATGCACAAAGGGGAATAGGAAAGTGGGAAAGCAACATCGCAAATCAACATGGTGGGAAGGCTCTAATGAAGATCATCAACTAATTATTACAAACATCTAAAAATATTCTCTAGAATCAAACCCTTTGAGCCTTGATTCCAAAGGCACGTCTACTCAGGAGACACCTCTGAATCATTCCAAGAATGTACCTCAATCGAAGAGTAAAGCTTCAACTCCTCTTGATTCGGGAATAGAAAGTATTAAGGCTTCAGACACTCCTGATACAAGAATAGAAAGCAAGGTACTCTTCAGCCCCCCACCTCCCTCTAGATGGGTAGACGAGGCCGATAAAGACGAAAAAGATGAAGCAACATTGATATCCCCAAAGAAAGCAAGTCCCCCGGACCAGGAAAATAAGGGGATAATTGAATCAACAACAACAAAAATACCTGCCAAAGAAGGATGGACAACAGTTGAGAAGAGGAAAAAGACACCACCAGAAATACAACCAATGATGACCATAAGTCGATCCAGAAAGAAAAAATAACCAAGAGCTCCTTTAGTCAATTATTAGGCCGTCAATCTGTTCGAATTTATTCATGTAAGGAATCATGGAATGTAGTTTATTTGGATAACTGGAAACATAGGAAAGTGAACTTGAAATCCAATAAGATAAATCAGAATCTATACTTGGGATCTTTTTCCCTATGTACTTTTTTTAGGCAAGACCAATGATCTTTTATCAATATAATCATAACCGTTTCTGTTAAAAAAAAAAAAAAAAACAATTTCCAAGGGGACCAAACCTTTGGGAATAATGTTATTTTTTAGATGCACTATATCTCTTACAACAATATGATTCTAAAAAAGGTCATTATTGTTGAACACAGTTGCATCTTCATTCACTTCACAACAACACTCATCATAAATATTTAAATTAGCAAATTCATCACTCATCTGAAGGAATCTTTCTATCTGTTTTTCATCTTTAAATACTTGCAAATATTTAATGTTATCAGGTACTGTTGGCCTATGTTTGACTTCAATATCATACTTTTTACTAGGAAAAATTGAAATTTTGAAAACCGAAGATGAATTAGCCAAAGCATCTGCAATTTGATTTTTCCCCCTAGGAATCACTAACAAGTTGTATTATGAAAACTCGTCAAGAAGATCAAGCACTAAATTCCTATATGCTCTCAATATAGGATGCTTGGAATGATATATACCCTTTACCTGGTTAATGACAACCTCAGAATCCCCATGTACAACTATCCTTCTAGCACCCAATTATTTTAAAGTCTTCAATCCCAAAATCAGTGCCTCATATTCGGCCATATTATTGGTACAATCAAAAGTGAGCTTGTAATAACAGAGTTTTGTACCCATATTGGGAGGGTTAATCCGCACACCATCTCTCACTCATTCCCTACTAGAAGCTCCATGAAAACTCATATTCCACATTTCATCCTCTGCATTGTTTTGTTGATCTGTAATTTCCTTTGTTCATTTCTCATTTTTTTCTTTGATAGCCATGACAATTGTTGGCTCCCCCTCTTCAAAACTCAAGTTATTATAGAAAATAGAGAAACCAACTTCAGTATCAATAAAGTAAATAGGATGATTATTTGGTTGAGTTTTTCTACTCACCATGTATTTGAGCAGCAATTCTCTGTACAACCTCTTTTGTCATCCAAAAACAGGGATAGTAGCATATGACATGTCCATTTGCAAAGTTACTTTCAACTTTTCAGCCCAATATCTAGATAATAGCATGCCAAATTTCAGAGGGATGTCGGAAACCACCACATCCATGATCAGATTTTTCGATGGGATTTGAGATAATGATATGACCATATGTTTGATTAAACCTAATCATTTCACCTTCCTTAAGTCAAAAGAGAAAATATCCTTATATGGTCTTGTAATGTCTAGGCCCAACTCATCCATGATCACCTTGGGAATCATATTATGTGATGCTCCTGAATCTAACATGGCATTATGTAAGGTCATGTCATGAATTTTAAGGCTAACATAGAAAGGAGGAACATCATCAACATCACCACTCTCTTCCACACGTGGGACAAACAAGATAGCAGGGTGATCATATTGTATGTTGAAGGTGTCAGAGGCTTCTTCCTTTTTAAGCATTTTAATGATTTGATTTATATATTCTCCATTCTTGATCAACTCATTAAATGAAACATAAATTTTGATTCTAGCCATTTCACTTTCAAAATTAAAAGGAGATGGAGCATTTTCTACCTCTTTGATGATTGTTTCCTTTCTTGCCTTGGGTATTTTCTTTGGGGGTTCTTCTTTTGATTTTCCTTTCTCCATTACATCCTTTATTGAATTATCTTTCTTCGGTTGGCTTGAAGAAGGTGTATTTATCTAAATTTCCATTGTAGGATTCTCCTTTGGAAGATTTGTAGACGCCTTTTTACTTCTGAGTTTATACTTCTTTTGAAGCTGAAAAATAGCATTGTGGTATCCTTTCCTAAAATCTTATGTTTCCTATGACAACCTATCATCATTTTGTTGCATAAACTTATCATTTTCATCCATAAATTGATCATGTTCTCCTTTGGTTAAGAACATGTTTGTTTTTGTATCGTCACGACAATGCATATGATCTTCGATTATTTGATCAAAATATTTGTTTGCATAGTTTTTTTGGAAATAGGTTTTATTTGTTGATCACCTTGATCCCTCTTGTCTCTTTTCCTGATCTGTGGAACTGGGGATCTTCTAAAAATTTTATTCCTGGGCTGAAAATCAGTTTGATCCCTGGTGGTAGGATTATTTTCCATGGACTTCCATTCCATGAGGTTTTTCATAGTCTTCATCATCAAATCAAATTTCTCATATGATGATTGAGATGTAGAGGTTTGTGATTCCCCTTGGAATTTCTTCACACTTCTGTCAATATTATGTTTGATCTTCCCTGATGCCATCAAATTTACCTCTACTTCAATTGCATCGCTCATCATATCATCTAATGTATTGCATCTTCTTTCTCTTAACAACAAGGCAAAGTCACTATCAAAAGAATCAGCATATCGAAGTTTGGCAGCTCTGCGAGGAGGTTTGAATTTTGTGGGAATTGAATTATAAACTTTCATAAATCTGGTTGAGAACTCTTGTACTGCTTCACTTGGTGATCTTTTTATATTATTGTACTGAGTTAGTAACTGAAGAGGATTTTTTTTATCACCCCACCTGGCAAGAAAAAGTGTTTCAAAAGCTGCAAAATTAGGGATACTCGCTACAAGAAGAGCTTTGAACCATTTTCTGACCTCACCTGAGAGACTTTGTGCAAACAATATCATTGTTTCATCCTCATAATCTACATCTTCTAGGTACACAAAGTCAATAAACCAATCTAAGTGTTTTTGAGCTGAAGCATTCCCTTCAACATCATATAATTTAATTCTTTGATTATAATTTTGAGTTAAATCATGTAATTGGGAGGGTAAGTCGAGAGGAGAAAATCTGGAGGCCATGAATCTAGGAGGATTTTGAACTATCTGAGTAGTCTGAGTGGAAATTATAGCAGCTTGAGGGGGGTTGGTTGGTATCAAATATTGGAACTTTTTCTCATTGAAGATGATTTCATTCAAGTAAGATTATGATCTGGATCAAACAAGGTTTGTTCAAATAATAAATGGAAGTCAAGGTCGTCAATGATTTTTACCCCCTCTTTAGGTAAAGATAGGTTCTTGTCCAGGTAATATACTGAGTCTATTATATTTTCCTTTCTTTTGTGTAGAATTTTTTCAATATCAAACACAAATGCTGCAGGCTCTGGATCAAGGTTCGCTCTAGTGTAAACTTTCTTAGGAGCCAGGATTTATGATTCAAACTACTTTACGCTATTGATATTATTAAATAAAGTCATTGGGATAAAATACATTTCATCCAATATAGGTATTTGATTCATTGTTACCCTCAAGAATCAAATCTACAACTTTAGTCATTTTTTCCTAGGGAAAATTTTCAATTCCGTCCCCGACAACGGTGCCAAAATGTTAGCACTTGGTAAATTGTTGGGCTAAAGAAAATGATCTACCAAGGTAACCTACAAACCAACTTTAAGACTAGAAACTAGCCTTCCCAATCTAGAGAGGGCTCTCTCTGAGACCTAATCTCTGATAGATAATAACTTTGGACTGACAGCTAGATTTAGATGCTTGAGAAAGTTTTTTCTAGTTTCGTTGGAAAGGAGGTATAATACTTTTTGGGCTATGGAGTGAACTCACTGAAAACAAGAGAAATCAATGACTGGTAGGGGAATATTTTAGAGGAAAAAGGCTAAATAGGTAATGTTCTTTCAGTTTCAATATCGTTGTGTATGGCGAAAGAAAGGAGAAACATAAAGAAAATCAAAGCACCATTAGAGATGAATTCTGACCTAACTTAGAAGAAAACATTGAGTTTAAATGCACCACAAGATGAATTTTAAACCCTTTAAATCTTTTCAATTTAAACGAATGAAACAAACATGAGTTTTCAATAAACAAGAAGTACATACGAAGATAGGATCACAATACATCAAATCACCACCACTAGAATATTTTCATTGAAAGCTTCCGGACCTCTGCATTTATATTTCCATCAGATTCAGAAAATTACATTCAAGAGTTCCTTGTTCACACTTTTTTTCAACCTAACTTACATCAAAAATATCCAATATATAGAAAACTAATGCCCTCCTGGGTTGCTAGGTTCGAACAACCTCCCCCTAGAATCTTGGATTCGATTACTCTCCCCCTGGACAACCTATTCAACAAAATTTACTAAAAATAAAAAC
>JZKD02S0770230.1:0-17173 GCA_000966675.3 Picea glauca
TGATAAAGGAGTTCACCCCCCTCCGGGCTACATCTCCTTGAGCCTCCATAATGGACTTGGCTCTTTGGGATTAATTAGTCAAAATTTCTTTTACAAGCTGCTGCTCAACTCCAATCAAAAAATAAACTGTACCATTCTGATCAGAACACATAAAAACCCCAAAAATGACTAATAGAACTCTGAAAATGGATCATGGATCATCCGGGCATGACCTCCTCTACATGTGGCCATAAGCTTCCGAGAGCTTCTCTTTGGCAAAAAACACCTGTAAAAGTCCTCAGCAGCCTCTGAAACCTATCCCAATGTGTTCATAACATATCAATTAGCCAAAAATGATTATTCAATCACAGAAAACAAACATAGGCTCACCAAACCATGTCCTCCATCAAAGAGGGCTTCAAGCTCCTTGGAGCTTGCTGAAACTTCAATGGTGAAAAAATTGCAAAAGAAGTCTTCAATTGGCCTTGAAAATAGTGCCAATGGATCCAACATGTCCAAAAACCCCTAGTTGGTCTTTTACAGCACCTCATTCAGCCAAACGATGAAGAAGTTAGGCCTCCTCCATTTTCATCCTTTAAGCTTTGCTAGAACTGGCTCTACAAAATGCACCTTTGTGTGCATGAACCAAGAACATGCTTCAAAACGTGCGTTAAAACCTAGCTCCAAGAGGTTTTGAATAACCGTGCAAACTGTAGGACGGTTAGGGCGCCTCCAGCCCCCAACCGCCTAGCTCTCGGGCATATGCAGTCCATGTGACTGCACTCTATAGCAAAAGGCCTAACAGTTTTAAAACCGTGCCAACTTCCTCCAGCTCCGGTCATAGGCATATAGTTTAACATAGAACCACGGGCTACAAAGAATAGACCCCACGCATTTTTAAACATGGATAAACTAAGTGCCAAAGTGTTATAACCCACGCACATATAACAACACAATGGTCATATGGTTAATAAAAAACACGGTTACGTGGAATGCAACCATGGGTCAAACGTTCAAACCAACAAAATGAACGCCATTTAAAAAAGGTTATGGTCATATATAAAATAACGCATATAACCGTGGGTCGGGGATAGCCCTGCCCTGACCCCCCACTCCAATACACAATAGATTAATTTTAAATAAATAAAAATCTGCATATGTTACAAGGAACAAACGACAACGTATTGGTTAGCGGAGGTTGGTGAAGACTTGGGTGGAAATGGAGATCACCGGTTCGAATCCGGTCGAAGACATACCAAACTTTTGTATGCAAACCCAATAACCAATACAAGGGTGCCACGTGGCAGCCGTTAATTGGGCCATGTGGCACCTTACCATATGCCAAAAACATGTCACGTGTCGCATCATCATTCGCTGAACGTCTGCCAATCACAAATCGCCATGTCACCTATGCCATGTCAGCACCATGCATGTTGCTGATGTCATATGACACGCAGGATGTTGACGTCACCCTGTGCCATGTTTCACCCTTCCAGTGGGGACACGTGTCACCTCAGGATTGCTCAAACCGTACACCAAAAAGTCCAAATCTGCCTGACACGTGTCATCATCTGGAGCCACCACATGTCCTGTACGGACCTGCCACATGTCTCATACGAACCTACCACATGTCCTGTATGGACTGTATGGACTTGACATGTGTCCTGTACGGACTGTACGGATAGGTACAGTCAGCATCAAAATTTTTGCCTGTTTGGCTCGGCGAACAGATCACGATAACTTATCCATACGAACTCCGTTTGAGAAAGTAAATATACCGCCAGAATCAAGAAGACGAGACGGACGCAATGGAATAGGTTTCCTTGGATTCCGAGCACTTTGAAATTTGAGCAAAAGTTTTCCCCCTAGTCCAGATTTTGATCACACCTTCCCACTAAAAGGATTTTGGACCCACAAAAGCTTATCTGTCTGCTTTCAAGTTATATCGAAATCTTTTGACAATCACTTGAATACTCTGACATGCCTTGCACTGCAACTGGCTATGTCCTTCAACCACTGCTCTATGGTTGTTGCTGACCCACTGTTCTCTCTGTGCTTGGAAGACTGCCAACCTTCCCACTGAGAATCAAGTCCCTCTTTTGAACTCTTTGGCGTCAACAAAATCAGCTCTCCAATGGCTGTAAAACTTCCTGCGACATCTTGTGACAAGCCAAGAAAACCATCAATCTTGAAAACAAATCATACAATATTGAAAATGATGCCAACAAAATATTTTGTTCTTCAAACAAAATGTTGCATCTTGTACTTTATCAAAGCACATGGTGTTTTCAAAATCAACTTTCAAGTCAATAAACACCATCGACTAAACACAAGTCGAACAACACGATCGACACAACATAGTCGTCAGAAAATCATCAACACCAGTTGAGACTTATTCGAAATATCAACCTTCCCAAACTGACAAGTCGAAAAACATGATACATAATCATGTAACAATCATGAATCACTCATGATGAACCATCACCAGGCTCACTGCTTACACATACATAAAAACAAATGCATGTTCGTGACTCTTTAACTCTCCTTCCAGTACAAACATAAGTACAACCCCAAAACATATGGGTACTTAAGAGTTGAATACAAAAAATATAAATGGCTGCAACTTATCATGATTCCCATAAATGCACACATAACGCTGAAAAGTGCATTTACAACAGAAAAATGCAAGCCTCACTTGCTCAAGAAATCCAACCATTTCTTACCAAGCCAACTCAATGGTGACTTTTTCTGCTGGAAATCATCCTCTTGTGAATCATCTTGACTCACATCGATGATGGAATCTCCTCTTCCGATCTCGCCAATCTCTTTATCCAACTGCTTCCTGTGCTGTGGATGAGTAGTTGGATGCAACGTCCAACATTGATCAATAAGATCACCCCGCTTCTGGCAATGAGTGCAAATATTTTGCATCCTCCTTTCATGCTGTCTTTGCTTACAAAGTTTCGTGAAAGTGGCCAATCTTTTCCAACACTTCGAAACATGATGGTTATACAAACCACAATATGTACAAGGATTCTTTCTTCCAAATTTATCATGCTTAACATAATTAAATGCAACTGAATGATAAGAAGAATTATACCTTGAACATTCACCTTTATCGCCTCTATGAGGAGGTGAATCTGAAGAGTTACAAGCTCTCCTTTGAAGACCATCAACAATATTATTGTCCTCATCACTGTCACAACTCTCTCGTTTCACATATTCGCATTCATCTTGAACACAAGCTTTGCATGCTGAAGGGATTGAACTTTCAACAAAATTTCTTGAACTTTCACCTTTAAAGCCTTCTTGAGGAGGTGAACTTGAAACAAAGTTTATCCTTGGAACTTTTTCCCTTGTCTCCTCGATTTTGGAATATGCTCCATTTCTTCGTTCATATCCAAGACCACAAAACTTAGGTCTTTCTTCAACAACAATAGGCTCAACAATGCCTTGTGCATACTTACCCAAACCTTTACCTTCATAGCCCATTTTAAACAACAATTTGGACCCTATTCCTCTTGTGTGACTCTCACCACCAAAACATTCATCTTTATAGGAATTAGAAGATAAAATAACACTGCATACCTTATGTTCATGCATGTACTTGGTAAGGGTTTCCTTTGCCTCATGGAGTTGAATCTCCATCTCATGCAACCTTTGCAAAAGCTGGTCTTTCTCCTGCTTCATGGCCATCAACTGCTCTTCAAGGGCAATGTTCTTATTCCTGTCTTCATACATCTCTTTCATCAAATCTCTCATGAGTAAAATTTCTTCTTTAGATAATGAAAATGTATGAGAACTATCAATACTTGAAGCTTCCTCCATCCTTGCAAGATATCAAACTTCAACACAAAACTTGCACAAAAACCAATAGCTAAGTCTCAAGCTATCAATGGAAAACACATGAGCAAAACAAACTTGTGCTCTGATACCACCTGATCTGAAAATAGAAGGCTGACTTGTTATGCTATGCAAGCACCTGCTACTTCATTAAAATAAACTTTATAGGACCTTGCTTCATGTGTTAAAATATGCAATATAAAATTATGTGTTAAGTTCATTCTTCTTCCTTTAAATGTTCACGTGTGAGTAAATGTTCTCTTAAATGGTTAAATAAGTGCTTTAAATAAAAACACAACAATATAATTTGCAGCAAACAAGCCATCAAACTCAGAACAATCACAACATGATAAAGGAGTTCACCCCCCTCCGGGCTACATCTCCTTGAGCCTCCATAATGGACTTGGCTCTCTGGGATTAATTAGTCAAAAGTTCTTTTACAAGCTATTTCTCAACTCCAATGGAAAAAAAAATTGTACCATTCAGATCAGAACACATAAAAACCCCAAAAATGACTAATAGAACTCTGAAAATGGATCATGGCTCATCCGGGCATGACCTCTTCTACATGTGGCCATAAGCTTCCATGAGATTCTCTTTGGAAAACAACACCTATAAAAGTCCTCAACAACCTCTGAAACCCATCCCAATGTGTTCAGAACATATCAATTAGCAAAAAATGATTATTCAATCACAGAAAACAAACATAGGCTCACCAAACCATGTCCTCCATCAAAGAGGGCTTCAAGCTCCCTAGAGCTTGCTGAAACATAAATGGTGAAAAACATGCATAAGAAGTCTTCAATTGGCCTTGAAAACAGTGTCAATGGATCCATCGTGTCCAAAAACCCCTAGCAGGGCTTTTACGACACCTCATTCGGCCAAACGATGAAGAAGTTAGGCCTCCTCCATTTTCCTCCTTCAAGCTTTGTTGGAACTGGCTCTACAAAATGCACCTCTCTGTGCATGAACCAAGAACATGCTCCAAAACGCGCGTTAAAACCTGGCTTCGAGTGGTTCTGAATAACCGTGCAAACTGTAGGATGGTTAGGGTGCCTCCAGCCCCCAACTGCCTAGCTCTCGGGCATATGCGGTCCATGTGACTGCACTCTATAGCAAAAGGGCTAATGGGTTTAAAACCGTGCCAACTTCCTCTAGCTCCGGTCACGGGCATATGGTTTAACATAGAACCACGAGCTACAAAGAATAGACCCCACGCATTTTTAAACATGGCATAAACCAGGTGCCAAAGTGTTATAACCCGCGCGCATATAAAAACACAATGGTCATATGGTTAATAAAAAACACGGTTATGTGGAATGCAACCATGGGTCAAATGTTCAAACCAACAAAAGGTGCGCCATTTAAAAAAGGTTATGGTCATATATAAAATAGCGCATATAACCGTGGGTCGGGGCTAGCCCCGGGACGACCCCCCACTCCAATACACAATACATTAATTTTAAATAAATAAAAATCCGCATATGTTACAAGGAACAAACAACGACGTATTGGTTAGCGGAGGTTGGTGAAGACTTGGGCGGAAATGGAGATCACCGGTTCAAATCCGGTCGGCAACATACCGAACTTTTGTATGCAAACCCAATAACCAATAAAAGGGTGCCATGTGGCAGTTGCTGATTGGGCCACGTGGCACCTTACCATATGCCAAAAACATGCCACGTGTCGCATCATCATTCGTCGAATGTCTGCCAATCAAAAACTGCCATGTCACCTATGCCATGTCAGTGCCACACATGTTGCTGATGTCATCCAACACACAGGATGTTGACGTCACCCTATGCCATGTGCCACCCTTCCATTGGTGACACGTGTCACCTCAAGATTGGTCAAACCGTACACCAAAAAGTTCAAATTTTCCTGACACATGTCATCATCTAGAACCGGCACGTGTCCTGTATGGACCTGCCACGTGTCTCATATAGACTTGCCACGTGTCCTGTATGGATTGTACAGACTTGACACGTGTCCTGTACGGACTGGTACAGTCAGCATCAAAATTTTTTCCTGTTTGGCTCAGCGAACAGATCGCGATAAATTCTCCATACGAACTCTATTTGAGAAAGTAAATATACCACCAAAAGTAAATATACGCAATGGCACAGGTTTCGTCGGATTCCGAGCACTTTGAAATTTGAGACAAATTTTGCCCCCTAGTCTAGATTTTGATCATCCAGCACCACTTATAAGATCATAAGTTTGGTGTGATTCTCTCTTTCCAGTCCCCTTTCACCATGAGAAAGCTTGCTTATATAGCCTTGGAGAGGCTCAACAACATGAGATATCTTTGGGGTGAGTTGAGGATTTTCCTCCTTCAGTTAGGGATCTGCCCTAAGATCATGGCTTGATTGAGGATTCAAATCCAACTGCCTTCCAAGAATGAAAAGATTCTTTCCCCATTCTTCTCAACAAATCAACTACTGCCCAGAATAGGTAGTTCTCCCTCAAAAGGGAACTCAAAGTATTATAACGCTCCCTAGTAGTGTATAGGGGAGCGCCAACATTCCTGAGGGAAGGAGCGCTCCTGCAAAAGGGCTGAAGCAACACTATAATGCTCCCTGATGGCTTATGGGGGAGGGCCAGCACTCCTGAGGTATTTATAAGGGAGTGCTCCCCTCCAAAAACTTAGTTTTTTTAGTGTTTTCGGATGGAAAAAGGTTCATGAGCCCAGTTAACCTTTCCTCCTCTTCTAAATCAAGTGCTTGACATGTGACAAGTGTCCTCCTGATGTCATTTACAGGAACGACATAGGAATTATGGCAGTATGCTTCCCTGACACTTGTGACACTTGTGAGAAAAATGCGACACTTGCGACCTTTGTCATGATGACACTTGCGACACTGTCAAAGTGAGTATTTTTATGTGTAACAAATTGCCCCCCAAAGTATGAATTTAGAAGACAGGAACTGATAACTGAAATGATTTGTAGACTTTCAAGCAAGGGTATATATGCAGAGAACCAGACAGAAACTGCACACAAACATCCAACAAATATTATAACATGTTTCAAACCCATGGAAGGCATACCTATGCTTGGGTGATCAATACTTGCAAGATATGGCCTTCATAGAATACACTGCGGATCCATACTTGTATTGATAAAAAGGTATAGTCACTGAAAATACACTATGGATCTATACTCCCATGACCTTAACTGATCGTAGCAACGAAGAATACATAGTGGATCTACGAGATGACAATAAATAGCCACGACCAATACAAAGTGGATCTATGTCACAGTATATGTGTCATTGTTAAAAAAAAACTCCATCGCAACCTGGGAAAAGTACATATCAAAGTGATCACTCGACCCAGGGTCTTCTTACCGATTCCGATGTAGTACGAATCTAACCATGTGCATATATGTCCTCATGTCGAACATGGCAGAAACCACTTGATTACCAGTCAATGATGTAAATCGTTAACAAGAACGATGGAAATCACCATTAATGTCAATGATTCCCAAGGTACTCTAGTGCATTCCAACGAATGTGAATGGATGAGATGAAGTTGAACATCCATGGAATCATTCAATCAAAGTTCAATGATGTAAACCCACTGTCGAATGTGAGGAGGACTTCCATTGAGGCATGCAGGTCCCAAAGTACTAATTGGTTTCTAAGTCTAGTCCCTGGATAATGTGTTGAATTCGACAGGAATAGACTCATCGAAGGAGGGCCTTGATGCATCCCCCATAAACGAAACGAAACAGAAACAGAGATGTAATTGGTAGATCAAATGAACATGGACTGGCATGGATATTGCGACAATATATTTTGATTCCTGACTCTCGAGGTGCATACTTCCCTTGAACACTGAGGCACAATAGCAGAAACATGACATAGACCAAAAACATGATGATGCAGTGGATGTTGTGACTTACGTCAGGTGATGCAAAGGAGTGAAAGAAACTCAAAGGATTGGCTCAGTGCATAGGTTCAGCGGATTATAATGCATGCAATAGACATAGTGCCATGTTCAAGGGAGACTCTAATAATTACCTGGTAATGTTCTCAAGAGACTGCTTGGCTTGCTTCTTTCAAATTTTACCCCATCTAGATAGATGAGTACATCTTTTTAATTTAACGAGATCAAGGAGGGTAACACATGCTCAATATAACTCACCTTCGGTAAGTTCCTCTTCGTTTGTTTAGCGAACTAGAAGAAGGAAGGGTTCGATCCCATATGGTCCCGTCGATGTTTTATTTAGTGAGTCCAAAGACAGAAAACTCGGAGGTTTTTCATGATTATAGAGTCTGGAAAAACACTTAAAAGAGAACTCTCTCAGTTTCTTTTTCATAAATTAGTTTGATGAGACTGAAAAAGAGAGAAACTATCGCTTAACAGACATTTTCTTCAAATAATTTAACAAGCGTGAAGAGAGCAAGGTGGCTCGGTAATCTTTTCATGTTTATAGAGTCTGAAAAGGACTTAAAGATGACTCCAATGTTGTCCTTTTTAGTAATGTTAGTCTCGCGAGGCTGAAAAAGAGATAAATTATCACTCAAAATATGCCCTTTCAGACTATGCAACGAGTGGGAAAGGAAGCAAGATCACTAGGCAATCTTTTCATGTTTAGAGAGTCTGAAAAGAGCTTAAAGGAGACTCCAGGTGGTTCCTTTTTTGTGTATCCATACAGGTCCAAAAAAGAGATAATAGTCTACCCAGATGCATTCTCATGTATTTACGAGCATGAGAAAGAAAAAATACTAAGATCAGTATGCCCCCAGCTTGAAACTTAGTGGCTTAACTACAGAAAGATCATTAAAGGCTTGAGACATGCCCTCCAAGATTCAATTCATTCAGTGGCTCTGAGGTCATCACTAATTTCTCTAGTAGATGAGAAAAAGGAGAAGGGTGGATGAAAAGAAGGTTCAAGAGAGATGAATGTTTCATTTTTTAACGAGCTTGACACAAGAAAATAACTATGCTCAAGGCCTCTATTTAATTTTTTAATGAGCTTTCCACAAAGAAGAGAAACTATGCTCGTGGTTGCTTCTTGATCATGGCTTCTGAGAGGATAATGCTATGGAAGGGTACCATGTCAAGGGACAAAACTTGGTCATGGATTCCAAGAGATCTTCACTGGATGGAAGATAATCACTCTAGAAGGAACACATGTCGAGGGTCGTGACAGGGTTAAGGAGATCAGGGTCCAATAACCCTACCGAAGAGATCACCATGTCAACTACCAGATCCAAATCATCAGAAGTTGAAATCATGGTAGACAACACCATGTAATTGACATGTGGCGGGGGTGATACTGTCTACATATAAGAACCACTTAGGGAGGTAAACCAGTCAGGTCCGATGAATGAAAGTTGATCAATAGTCACAATTCTTCCATCGTGAGGGAAATATATCACACGAAAAAGGGTAGATACAAGAGCTTTCATAGCATAGACATAATCTCGCCCAAGGAGTAAAGAGAAATCCAAGGGGTCTCGGACTACCATGACATCGATAAAGACAGTTTTCCCAGCCAAAGTTACAGGAAACTGAGGAAGGATCCCTAAAGGTTGACTAGTTCTTCTGTTAAAAGCTAACAGATTCTGTGTAACCAGTGCAAGCTACGGAAAACCCAAAGTGTACCAAGAAACAGAAGACAAAATACTAACGGATGCACCTTCATCTATCAATGTTTGAGGAATGTCCTGACCATGAACCTGTAATGTAATCTAGAAAGGAATGTGGGAGGGAAGATGAGGTCTATTTAGCACACCCCAATCAAAAAGGATGGCCTCATTACTTGGAGGGGGTTTTGCAGAAGAAGGAGGAATGCCCCCTGGTACGGTAGAGTCTGTATTAAAAAGAAAAACATGGGTAGTATCAGGTTTACTCTCTAGAAGGAGAGTAGGATCGACTGAGGATTGGATTGGATTAACCAATGGTGGACTTGGATAGACCACTTTGGTACTCTTCAAAGGAAGAGTGGGACTGATCGAGGAAGGGACTAGATCAGTCACTTTGACATTCCTCAATGGAGGAATGGGACCGACTGATGGTGAAACTGGATCGACCACTTTGGCACTCTTTAGAGGAAGAGTGGGACTAACCGAGGAAGGGACTAGATCAGTCACTTTGGCACTCATCAAAGGAGGAGTGGGATCGACCGATGGTAGAACTGAATCTACCACTTAAATTTCATTCTCCAAGGGAAGAATGGGGTCGACAGGTGGAAACAAATTGACCAATTTGGTGTCACTCTCTAATGGGAGAGTGGGATCGACAGAGGATGAAAACAGATCGACCACTTTGGTGTCACTCTTTTGATGAAGTGCGAGGTTGATCGATGGTGGAACTGGATCAACTACTTGGGTTCGTGGTTCAATCGAGGAGGAAACTAGATTTACCACCTGATCAACTGGACTGACTAGGGATGGAAACGGATTGACCAGCCCATCAAGCACTGATGGGTCAGAGGAAATCTTACGATAACCATTTGGAAGTTGAAGTTTTTCCAAAAGAGAAGAAGCCTCGTCCATGCGAGGACAAAGGTGAGAGTAATGATTACCTTTACATAACATGCAAGGGAACTTGACAATTTTCTTCTTCTTACCAACCTGAACATCACTAGTTGACGGGGTATCATCAACATGACCAATAGAGGCCGATGATGTGGAGGACCACATTTCTAATACCTGGGTAAGATCGGGGCAATCCCTCAGAAATTGGTCACCCTTACAAAGGCTGCAAGGCAATTTGGGTTTTGGATTCTTCATTTTAATCTTGTTGACCTCATCAACACTCCCAGTACTATTAACATTAATTGGTTTCTTAGAGCCAACATCTGATGTTGTTGGGGCCTTTGTTATTTTCGGGTTCTTCTTCTTCTTCTCTTTCTGTTTCTTCTTCTTCTGATCAACCTGGCTACTCGCTTTAGAGATTTCACTAGGCGGAGAAGGAGAAATGGAAGGAGACTTGATAGACGAAGAGGGAGAAATGTTGACATGAGGTTGATGTGTGGTTGGTGTATTGACATCCAAAGTATTAGGTGCAACTGAAACATTGGGATGATTCGGGATCACCGGAGTGGGGAACAGCTAAACTGGTAATCCAATAGTGAGTCCTGGAAGACTCAGTGTGGAAACATTTGGAGGACCAAAGTTTCCAAATGAAGGAAAGGTATAAGGTTCCCCATAAGAAGGGGTTCCTCCATTGGTACTCCCAGGATTCGATGCCACTAACACTGACTCGACCTAAGGTCCACTAAGTAAAACAAACAACACACGCTACAAATCTGAGAAGCAATCAATCAAACAAAGCTTCCTACGATGAAACCACTAGTTGGTAATGAAATCCAAAGTTGTGAGATCAAAATAGGAAGGGGCGGGGATAGAGAAGGTGGATGAGTTACATTGACGACCTGCTTAATAGACTTATGCCTTGGTGCAAGATTCCACGCAGTAATTGTGGATTTACCCTCCAAGGAGCCTGAGTGAGTTTGACCAACGTATGTTCCAGGTACAGTGAGACTTCCCTTCACCGTCACCTTGTGTGAGACCCTAAATATTATGGCTACTAAGGCCACAAACTCGTAGTTAGCCCTTGGGCGGGTACAGTCGACAGTCCAGTCGGAACGTATGGGAAGGATAACTAGTCCAAAATCAGCTTGAAAGGCTCCCACACATAATCATGGGTATACCTTCCAGTGACCCCCAATATACGATCCAACCACTACAAACAGTTGAACCACGTAGGGATAATCTTCATAACTCACCTGAATGCGACCTCGTGCGTAACCCCTGTGTGAGAGGGTGATCCCAGCAAGCCAATACGACAATTGGATTTGACTCTCCCTACCACAAGATACTAAGTTTGTTTGATAGATTTGGAAAGTTATCCTTTCAACCTATTCCAAAGCCCTACACCTTAAACTAATGTAGGTTTGCTAACAAAGATGTAAGAAGTCTGATAAATTTTTAGTTAAGCGTTGATTTTAATGGTTGTTGTTTACTCAGAGGGTGTATGAAAGTGAAACTGATGGAATGATGACTCAATTCCCAAAAAATATGCATGAAATATGATAAGAAATCGTTTCTTTTCAATGAATACCTATTTAAGGGAAAGAGGAAGAGTCATTTTCACTATCAAACACTTGATAAGGAATGCCCTCAATTAATTTTTTTCTCAATCAAATCCAATATAATGCTACAACATTTCAGAAATGCAAACTAATATGCAAACTAATCACTAAGATGTACTTTTTTCGTTTGTATGCGAATGATAATCAATTCAATGAAAAATTTCTCCTGCCAACTACCCTCTCAGATCAAGGAGATTCAGACAAGAATATGCAGATTTCGCACAAACAACACACCCTTTTTGCGATCAAACAAGAGAAAGAAAACCAAAAATGAAAAGGGAAAGAGAAAGAGATTGGATCAGATGACATCAAAGAACCAAATTAGAAGAGTTATAGACTTCATATGTCCTTCACTGGAGTTCTCGCTCAGTCGGATAGGAGAGGAAAAAACAATGGATCGATTTCAAGCTCTCAAGAGAAAAAACTCAAAAATAATGAATAAGGGCATAAAATATGAAAAAAAAGATGTTTACTTCTCAAGAGGAAGCATGTCAAAGGTCAAAGGAAGAATCATTGAATCACAAAGAAGCTCAACAAGTGAAGAAACAGGGTCTGGACCTCCAAAAAATGCAATTTTCGAAGAGATTTTTTGCAAAAAAGGGTTGGCGCTCTGGTGTAAGGGACACCAGATAATTATAAATATATTTCTAACACTTCCATGGAGTATTGGTGCTCTTCTAAAATGGTCAGGGGGGCGCCAGGCTAAAAAAACTCATAAAAATGTCCAAAAACCCAAAATTTTGATCAAATTTTGACAGTCAAGCTGAGTGTGATGGGGTAAAGAGTCAATCAAAAAGTGCAATCAGATAAATGGGGTAAACAAGGTCTGAAAACAATCAAATTATAAGGCAAGGTATAGGAGGAAAAATCAAAACCAAAAGTTTCGATTCGATCCCTCCCCAGTGGAGTCGCCAGTTTCTGTTGAAGGAAAATCTCCCTGCGGACAGGTAGATCTCCTCAAAGAGCTAGACTCTTAACTCTAAGACAGAAAGTTCTGATCATGGTCACTAACTTCCTTTTATATCTAGGTGGACTAGTGTGTGAGAAGGAAGGAGAAAATAAGTACCTTTTACTGGTGTTTGTCCCTGCATGCTCCAAGTTGAGCTCCAATCTTTCGCTCTTCGATAAGCCCTATAGACAAACAAAGTACGACCACTTCATACTCTATCAAGATTAGTCTAAAATAGGTCTATCTACTAAAGAGACAAATTCATGTGAGATTGAACATGAATTAGAAAGAAACAGGCCAAGCAATTTATATTAATGGGCACAAAACATTGCTTACAGTCGTAGATAGATTGCAGCAATTTCTTCAAGTCCTCCTTGTCTAACCCTTTGTCAAAAGATCCACGATCTAGATGACAACAACTGCATTGATTACTTTCCTCTAGTTCACTGTATGTTTCCTATGAGATCATAGGTTTCATGCTTCCCATTCTTCCCCTATTCTATCACCACTTATAAGATCATAAGTTTGGTGTGATTCTCCCTTTCCAGTCCCCTTTCACCATGAGAAAGCTTTCTTATATAGCCTTGGAGAGGCTCAACAACTTGAGAAATATTTAGGGTGAGTTGAGGATTTTCCTCCTTCAGTTAGGGATCTGCCCTAAGATCATGGATTGATTGAGGAGTTGAATCCAACTGGCTTCCAAGAATGAAAGGATCCTTTCCCCATTCTTCTCAACAAATCAACTACTGCCCATAATAGGTAGCGTTCCCTCGAAAGGGCACTCAGAGCATTATAACGCTCCCTAGTAGTGTATAGGGGAGCACCAACACTCCTGAGGGAAGGAGTGCTCCTACAAAAGGACTGAAGCAACACTATAACGCTCCCTGATGGCTTATGGGGGAGCGTCAGCACTCCTGAGGTAGTTATAAGGGAGCGCTCCCCTCCAAAAACTTAGTTTTTTTAGTGTTTTCAAATGGAAAAAGGTTCATGAGCCCAGTTAACCTTTCTTCCTCTTCTAAATCAAGTGTTTGACATGTGATAAGTGTCCTCTTGATGTCATTTATAGGCATGACATAGGCATTATGGGAGTATTCTTCCCTGACACTTGTGAGCAAAATGCAACATTTGCGACCTTTGTAATGATGATACTTGCAACACTATCAAAGTGAGTATTTTTTATGTGTAACAATCTTGCTGTAGATGAGTTTTATTCATATCTTGTTGTAGTTAGATGAATTCCATAGCTAAGTCATATGCTTAATGTTTCAAATCCTTACTCATATTGTGAATGATTTCTTGAATAAGAATTCAATGTGTGGTTTGCCTTCAAGCATTAAGATAGTCATGAATGATTTTTGAGTTATTTATGCTTTCATTACTTTTGATTTAAATTGATGATAGTTGTCAGTGAATGAAAGAAGACAATGAATGCATCTCTTGAATAAGAGTTTTGTCCTTCTATCATTTTGATAAGTCTTAGAACTATTTCGAACATCTCTTGAATGCTTAGTGTTGATACTCTTTAGGAAAACAATTGTTGATTACTGTTATGAGATCTATGAATAGGACTTCTGAACATAAGCTTAGCATCTTTTCCATATTCAACCCTTAGAATAGGTTTTGGTTTATTCCCATTAAAGAATAAAAAGTTATCTCTAAATCCATATATTTTGGATCTGCCTCTAAGTCTTACAAACACCGGATTGACAATCATTTGCACTCTAATTTACATCAATAGATTGGAGCCTAACAGGCTTCAATATCTAATATGATTTTTCCTTTCTCGAAAAGTTCTATCAATATAGTTTGAACTGGGATCTTCTCAGCTATAACCTTCTTTAAGCATAAAACATGGAAAACTGGGTGTACTCGAGAAGATGCAGGCAACTCCAATTTGTATGACATAGTACCAATGTTTTGAAACACCTTATAAGGGCCATAGTACTTTGGTGATAATTTATTATCCTTCTTGGCTTGCTTGAGGGACATCTATTTGTATGGTTGTAGTATTAAAAACACCCAATCTCCTACTTCAAAACTTATTTCACTACAATGTTGATATGCTTGTTGTTTCATGCGATTTTGTGTCATGGTTAGGTTTTCCTTTAATATTTTGAGAACTTGTTTTTGATGCTCGATGTGATCTTCCACTTCTTGAACCTTATATTTTTCTTTTAGAGAAGAAGTGATGGAAGGAGGGTGGTATCCATAGAGTGCCATAAATGGTGTCATTTTTGTTGCAGTATGAAAGAAGGTGTTATACCACCATTCTAACAAGGGTAACCATTTGAACCATTGTGTTTGTTTATCATATACAAAGCAATGAAGGTATCCTTCCAGACATTTTTTCACTATCTTGGTTTTTCCATGAGATTGAGGATGATAGGATGAGCTATGCACCAATTGAGTACCCAAACAAGAAAATAATTATGTCCAAAAATGTCTAGTGAAGATGGGATCTCTGTCACTTACAATACTCTTTGGGCTACCATCTATCTTTTGAACTATCTCCATGCATGCAGGGGAAACTATACTGGATTTGAAGGGATGAGAGAGTGCACAAAAGTGTGTGTACTTGGTCAGTATATGAACAATCACCATGATGATACTCTTTCCTTCATACTTCGGTAACCCTGTGATGAAATCCATGGAAACATCCTCCAGCGCTAACTTGGGATGGCTAATGGTTGTAAAATACTTGGGGTCTTAATTGTTTCCACCTTATTTTGTTGGCAAACCAAACATTCTGCCACAAACCTTTGAACATCAGTTTTAAGTCCATCCCAAAAAAGTTCCTTCTTGACTTTATGGTAGGTTTTCAAAAATTCGGAGTGCCCTCCTATTGGAGAGGTGTGCAATTCCAATGGTACCTTTTGTTTGAGTTGGGAGTTCTTACATAAATATAAGCGATATTTGAACCATAGTGAATCATTTTTCCATGTAAATGTATCTGATGCATTGGAATCTTGCTGTAACCTTTGAATGAGAGTCCACATATTTTCATCATTCTTCCATTCATCCCTTGCTTCTATTATCCAATCAGGTTGGATGATAAAGATAGAATAGAGAAAGGCCTCAACATATTTATCCTGTCTTGAGAGTGCATCTGCCACAATATTTTTATTCCCTTTTTTAAAGATGATTTCAAAATCATAACCCAGTATCTTGGTTACCCATTTTTTTTGTTCTTCTGAAGACAATATTTGTTCCAAGAAGCATTTAAGACTATCATGATTTGTTTTGACCTTGAAGTTCCTACCTATTAGGTAAGGACTTCATCTCTTCAATGCCTATAGTATTTCCATCATTTCCTTCTCATAAATGGGTTTGTGTAAGTCCTTTCCATTGAGTTGTTGACTTTCAAAAGCAAGGGGCCTTCCTTATTGAATTAGGAAAAAACCAATTCCATTTCCCGAGGCATCAAATTCCACAATAAAGGTGTTTGTGAAGTCTAGAGTGGTCAAGACATGAGCTTTTCACATCACCTCTTTAAGTTGTTCAAAATATTTAGTTTCCTTTGGAGTCCATGAAAATGTAACCTTCTTAGTTAGTGTCATTAAAGGTGCTTCTATTCTTCCATAGTGTTGAACAAACTTGCAGTAGTAACATGTCAAACCCAAAAATCCTCTAATATTCTTGAATGTTTTGGGAATCGTTCAATCCATCGTTTCCTTAATCTTGTTAGGGTCTACCTTAATACATTCATGAGATACAATATCACCCAAATACTTTACCTCCTTCACTCCAAAGAAACATTTGGATGATTTGGCATATATTTGTTTCTCCTTTAGTAGTTGTATCACCTTGTCAACATGTCACACATTATCCTCCCAAGATTTGCTATAGATTAGTATATCATCAAAAAATACTAACACAAATTTTCGAAGGAAGGGCTTGAAAATGGAATTCATCAACCCTTGGAATGTCGAAGGTGAATTTGTAAGGCCAAAAGGCATGACCAAAAATTCATAATGGCCTTCATGAGTTTAGAATGTTGTTTTGGGATATCTTCTTCCTTCATTATGATCTGGTGATACCATGAACAAAGATCCAACTTTGTGAAATAGATTTCTCCATATAGTTCATCTAAAAATTCATCAATAACGGGAATAAGAAACGTATCTTTAATAGTGATCTTCTTGAGCTCTCTATAATCTGGAAACTTATGCCATGAGCTATATTTCTTGAATACCATTACCACTGGTGCAGAGTAAGAACTTTGGCAAGGTCTAATAATGCCAGCCTCTAACATTTCTTCAACCATGCACTCAATTTCACTCTTCTGGGCATAAGGG
>JZKD02S0770230.1:18248-55057 GCA_000966675.3 Picea glauca
CATTGAATCCATCTTAGTATCCAACTTAGCTTCCATTGAATCCATCTTAGCTTCCATTGAATCCATCTTATTTTGTAGTTCATTTATGTCCCTACACATTTATTCACCTTCATCAGGAGTCCAAGTAGGATTTTATGGAGGCTTATTTGGTGTAGAAGTTCCCTTTTTGGGTGGCATGCTGGCCAAGTATCACTTTTCAACCTTGATTTTGAGGTGGTTCTGCTAGACAATATTTCTTCTGTTGTATCTCCCAATTTTTGGTCCTTCTGAGTATGAAACTTTCTCTTATGTATTTCTATGATATTTCTCCTCTGCAATGCCATAGGTCTGATCAAAATTGGATGTGCCAAGTGGAATTTACGGTAACTTCCACACAACTTGCTGATTTTTGGCCTTTCCAGGAGTTCTCACTTGTATAGTGTGCCCCGCACAAAATAATTGATATGAAATTTTAAAACTCACACCCAAAATACTATAGACTGTCCAAGATCCAATGCAACTAGTCCCATGCAATTTGGACATTCTAGGAAGAAGTTATGATTGTTTTACCTAGAACACCTTCTTGAGACTAGTCAATAGGACTAGTCAGATACCCTATCTTACACAGGGTGTATCTATAAATTTAATATGACCCAGAAGCTAAACGTTTTACCATAGATACATTACTAATTTCTGTAAATGGCCTACATATTTTAGGGTCTGAAACATTACAGAATTTTTTTTATAGTGAAACTTTCGCAATGACTCATTTCAGGATGATTCCAGAACCCTATCTTCTACAGGATGTACATCCAAAAGTATAAGGAATCAAGAGATGAATTTTTAAACCAACGTACCTTGATCTGTCTTCTAAATATTCTCCAATCCGTTCCTTCTGAAATGTTGTAGAAAAAAAGTTATAGCGAAAATTCCTCGGTGTCTCAGATGTAGCAGCGAAACCCCAAGACCTTGAGCTCTAATACCATATGTTAAGAACCAAACATTAATATAGCATAGAAAAACCTCAGGAAAAGTACTCAATTCCTTGAAAAAGAGATAATTTCAGATAATAAGCCTCTTCGAGGGGACAACCTCCTTTTACCCCACTTAAATGTTCAAGTACAAGATGATTCAAAATGAAAATGTCTCCTTGGTATATATAGGGGACTAGGAGGTATAATTACAACTAATGGCTTAAATCCTACATAAATAAAATAACATTACTAATATAATATGCCCCAATTAAGGGGTAATAAATAACATTACTAATCTAATATGCCCCAACTAAGGGGTAATGAGACAATATTAAGGGTTAACACTAATACTGATTCACCCGCCCTCTTAGTAATCCAACAATTCATATCATAGTTGGTTCCTTCATGAAATAGTTTAACCATTGGAAGAAGATCATGGATTATTCTGAAAGTGGAGTACCAATGTTTAATGGTCATAATAGTTTTAAGTATGAGATGTGGAGCATAAGGATGAAATTATTTTTACAGGCACAATGAAATTATATTTGGCTATCAGTTGTTACAGAATATGATAGTTCAAAAAGGGCAAAGATTGTAGTCAAGAAGGAATTAAGGAAGAATAAAAAAATAAAAATGTATTTGATATGGGAAGAATTACCTAATCTCGTAAGAGAAAAGGTTGTCAAATGTTCATTAGCAAAAGAGCTTTGGGATAAGTTACATGAAATATATTCTTCACCCATCACAGATTCAAAAAATGTCAAATAAGATGCATATACAAATCAAGAACAATTATGTTCACCATGTCAAGCAGATTCAGAAGATGAAGAGTACATAATCAACATAGGTATGTTGTTGTTTTTTAATTGCAAAAAATGTGGACATCTTGAAATAGAATGGCATGAAGGAAATGAGACAGAAAAAACTAATTGAAAAGGGAGCCAATTATGAAGAAGAATTGATAAGTGCTTTAGATGAACTAAGAGAAGAAAACAATTCACTCAAGAAATAATTGATGAAACAAAAGGAAAGTGTTCACATTTTTTAGGAAGCCCAGCAGGTCATCAAGAACTTAAAAACTCAGCTAGAAGAATCTAGAAAGATCGTAGAAAATATTGAATATAAAAAGAATTGTTTGGAAACCAACATAGCAACATAGAATGAAGAAGCATAAATGAGAGAGAATATATTGAAAAATCATCTTAAGGAAAGAACTAACGATCTAAACTGGCTTGAGGCATAGTTTGGTCAAGAAGAGAAAGAACTTGAAGAAGAAATAATCACATTAAAAATTCATCTTGAAGAAGTGAAAAGAAAAAAAAAAGTCATGAAGTCTCAGATAATGAAGAAAGAAGAAGAGGTTGAGAAGATTGAAGAAGAAGGTGTCACATTGAGAAGTAAAATTGTGAAGCTCAACAAGAACATTGAAGATACAAAAACATCCACATCATTTATAGAGAATGAAGAGAAGCACTCTAGGTTGCTAGAAAAGAAGAATGAAGAAAATAGAAAGAGTTATGTAGAAATAATCAAAGGAAGGAGTCATGGTCAACTGTAATCTAAGAAAACTATTGCAGATACATATTCAAGAATACCATCTGTTAAAGGAAAATATCCTTGCAGACAGGTAGATCTCCTCAAAGAGCTAGACTCTTAACTCTAAGACAGAAAGTGCTTATCATGGTCACTGACTTCCTTTTAGATCTAGGTGGACTAGTGTGTGAGGAGGAAGAAGAAAAGAAGTACCTTTTACCAGTGTGTGTCCCTGGACACTCTGAGTTGAGCTCCAATCTTTTGCTCCTTGATAAGCCCTGTAGACAAACAAATTACGACCACTTCCTACTCTATGAAGATTAGTCTGAAATAGGTCTATCTACTAAAGAGACAAATTCATGTGAGATTGAACATGAATTAGAAAGAAACAGGCCAATCAAATTATATTAATGAGGACAAAACATTACTTGCATCCATAGATGAATTGCAACAGTTTTGTCAAGTATTCCTTGTCTATCCCTTGCTCAAAATACCCACGATACAAATGATGATAGTTTCACCGATTTCTCCCTATGAGGGCATAGGTCTCTTGCCTCCAAAATATCTCTGTTCCAACACCACTTATGAGATCATAAGTCTGGTATAATTCTCCATTTTCCAGTCCTCTTTCACCATTAGAAAGCTTGCTTATATATCCTTGGAGAGGCTTTAACCACTTGATATATCCTTGGGGAAGTTGAGGATTTTCCTCCTTCAATTGAGGATCTGCCCTAAGATCATGTCTTGATTAGGGATTCGAATCCAACTACCTTCCAAGAATGAAAGGATCCTTCCCCCATTCATCTCAACAAGTTAACTACTTCCCAGAATAGGTAGCAATCCCTCAAAAGGGCCATCGGAGTACTACAACACTCCCCAGTAGGCTTAAGGGGGGTGCCATCACTCCTAAAGACAACAATGCTCCCTCAAAATGGCTAAAGGATCTTTATAACGCTCCCAGACAATGTAAGGGGGAGCACCAACGCTCCTAGAAGAGGTATAGGGGAGCGCTCCCCTCCAAAAACTAAGTTTTTGGGGTGCTTTCAGATGGAAAAAGGTTTATAAGCCTGCTGACTCATTTCTTCTCTTCCAAATCAAATTTTTTAGGTGTTTCAAGTGTCCTTCTCATGTCGTTATAGGCACGACATAGACATCATGGCAACATTCATTCTTTGACACTTGTGACACTTTTGAGCAACATGCGACACTTGCGACCTTTGTAATGATGACACTTGCAACACTATCAAAGTCAGTATTTTTGATGTGTAACACCATCCATGTTCGAGCCACAAAGAAGATTCAATCATGATCATGATCAGTCAAGAAGAAAATTCAGAAGGACTACGCCACAAAGAAGATCATTCATTCTCAGCTATGCAAATTTATTTTATGGTAATTGTTTTTATTGTACTAACTTTGGACATAAGGTTGTAGATTGCAAAGATTATAAAATAAATTTCAAAAAAAGAAGTTCCTATGTGGTCACACATAATATTGAGTGTTACAAATGTCATAACTATGAACACATAGCCAGTGATTGTAGAAGAATGATTGATACTTCCATGAAAAATAATACTGATATTAGATATAAGAAAATATGGTTAACAAAATAGGAATAACAGGTGAAGAAATAGCAGGTACCAGACATCGCAAGATTGGCAATAAAATAAGATGAATATAATTCTACAAAGAAAAGGAAATATGTCAGATACAAAAAGGTTTGGAAAATAACTGAAAGAAAGGAAGGACAGGTAAATAAGGAACAGGTTCAAGAGATTGTACTTTCAGGCATTGTATTGAAATATGAATCCATATATAGAAAGAAAGAAGTCAGATATCAGAGAGGTAATGAATCTACCAATGGAGATGATGATGAATCTACCAATGACGATGATAATGAATACACATCAGAGTATCAATCGTTTTGAGCCATCTGGCTTAGAGACTCCCAAGTAATATGAATACTAGACAGGCAGAGTCTATGTGATAGATGTGACAGACCAAAGAACCATCCTTCAAGAAACTTGTAGAGTTTGAGAAGACAGATTCAAATAAATCGGTTAACAGAAGTACAGTTTGATAGATTAATCAAGACTTCATGATGGTATAGTGATAAATGGGTTAACATTATGGACAATTGTGGAAGTAGATTCTTGGACAGTATGGACATCGATGGATTTGTAAGAACACTTATCAAGTTTGGACAAATATATGACAGTGGATGAGAGCATGGATTCATAGATCGGTTCAATGAGTGTTTCAGAGACAATGAAACATTATCATAATGGATGATAATTACACAGGAAATGGCTTGAACAATGCTAATGGATTCCAAATTGACAGATATGTTTTGGACACATGTAGTGCATCCATCAGTTCACATTCAAAACAGAGTAATTCTCAGAAACAACAATGACAAAACTCGCTATGAACTATGGAAAGGAAGAAAACACAACAACCTCTACATCAAGGTAACTAAAGGTAATATTTTATTAATTGAAATTTATGTTGATGATATTGTTTTGTAAGTACTAATGACAGGTTAAGCCAAAAATTTGAAAAGAATATGCAGATTGAATTTGAAATGTCATTACTTGGAGGACTATCCTTCTTTTTGGGTCTTCATATATGTCAACAAAACCAAAGAATTTTTATTTCTCGAACTAAGTATATCAGAGAAATGCTAAAGAGGTTTGGAATGGAAGATTGCAAACTAGTTACCACTCCTATGCAAACCAGTTGCAAGTTGAGAAAAGATGATGATTCAAAGTCTACAAACTAGAGGAAATACATGTCAATTATTGGTAGCTTACTATTTGTGACAACATCCAGACCATATATAATGCAGCCAGTTGGATAGGTGGCATGATTTCATGCAGCACCAAAGGAATCACATGTATTATCGATGAACAGGATTTTCAAATATCTCAAAGGAAAAAAAGAGTTTGGATTATGGTATCCAAAAGGAAAGGATCTATCACTTATTTCCTACATAGATGTAGATTGGGTAGGTTGCATTAATGACCGATGAATCACTAGTTGAGAAATGTTCTACTTGGGTGAGTGTTTAGTATCTTGTCTAGGAATGAAACAATCATCAATAGCCTTATCTATACCGGAGAAAAGGTATATTGTAGCATCAACATGTTGTACACAAGTTCTATGGATGAAACTAAATTTGACAGATATATAGGTTGAGTATGATGAGCCCATTCGAATCTATTGTGATAATACAAGCAACATCATTATCTCAAAAAACCCAGTGATGCACTCCAAGACAAAGAACATTCCAAGCAAGTATCAATTTATATGGGAACAAGTTGCAGAGAAGAAAATCAAAGTTGAATATGTGGGAACAAAAGAACAAGTGGCATACATATTTACAAAACCGCTTCCATGGGAATCCCTTGAGTATCTTCGCCAGAGACTAGGAGTAATCTCTACTCCAAAATGAATTATTTTGAATTCTTATCTTATGTTTCTTAGATGTACACAAGGAAGCACCATAAATAGGACAAAGGGGGAGAGATTTATTAGATTGAAAGGTAAACTCTTAGAGAGAGAGCATAGAGGCATGTTTCCAAGGGGAGTGATTATCATAAGGGAAGAATGAGCGATATGACTTCAGAGTGATACCCTTTGTCAAAGGGGGAGATATTATTCATATGAAGGGAAAGATATTAATCAGAGGCTTATAAACACAAAGAAAAATCAAAGGCACGTAGACAGGGGGAGTAACCCTAAGGAGAGTTCATTCAAGGGGAGCAGCCTAAAAGGGAGATACCCTTTTCCATTTGTGTCAAAGGGGGAGAGATAGAAACATTAATGAAGAGTATAAGCATGAATGTTATCATGACTAAGTGTTTCCATCAATGTTGGTGTTGCCATCAATGCCAAAGGGGGATATTCTCAAACAATTGGATTAGGTTGATGAATAGTTTGTATGGATTGTTGGTTGTCATTGATTTCAAACATTGGAGAGTGATATTCTATATTTATGTCAACCCTTAGTGATTGCTTCCAACCCTTGGAGAAAGTCCGGTAGAGAATTATGGTAGCACAAAGGTATGGGTAATGGACCCAAGGTTGCTTCATGTATAATGGTATGATTTTTAATATATTTTAAGGTAATACTATTATAGATGAAAATTACATTTCATTCCATTTCCAGTGGTATGTGGAACATCACATAACTTCTCACGGTTAGAGAATTATGGCCATGAGAAGTTGGAGAACCCATGTTTCGGTAATGGAACTAAGTTTGTTTGATGGATAATGGTATGAGTTTTGATATATTTTTAGGTAATACTATTCTATATGGATATTACATGTCATTCCATTTCTTGTGGTATGTGTAACATGACATAACTCCTCACAGTTTGAGAGTTATGGCCTTACGAAGTTGGAGGACCCTTATATGTCATCTAGAAGCCCCAAAAGGTCAAATTAGTCAAAGTGGTTTAAGAGATTGGTAAATAATAAAGTGAAGTGATGCATGTACTATAATTCAAAGTGAATGAAAAATAAATTATTTAAATAATAAATTTAATGGAAAAAATAGACGTGGGTTAACCCTAAAATAAGGACCCTGGATGGGGTGCCACGTTGCAAAGCCGAGACACGCAGGGAAATGTCGGGCTATGCCATTAATATAATCCATCGATGACCATCCCTTCAACATTAAAATGGGAACAATCCCGTGCAGGTTTAACTAGGGGAGGAGGCCCTTCATGCAAGTGAATAGGACAGTGCACCAGAGCACTAGGAAGCTATCCTTAATGGCCAAGGCAGTCACTATCATCCTCATGCTTATCAACTGTCTCGATAGAAATGAGAGGTATTCGAATTTCACAGAGCCGAACATAGAGCCACCGGAGTTCTGGAGTAGGGTTATTCATCCGCTAGGAACTTCAGACATCTCCAGGTTCTTCAACATGCCAAGGGCACTAGGAAAGCCTCGCTGGGGCACAACTTGGTACTCAATTGAATCACGTAGGCAGAGGCAGAATAATTTTGAGAAGGCGTTGGCCTCGGCATCCTCATGAAGAAACATGAACTCCGAGAGACCTCAAACGTCTCCCATGGCCTATGTGGAAGAGATCACCCTGGACAAGGCCAGGCAAAGCTATCATGAGCACCCTCTTTTCACAGTCCTGGAAAATTGGAATCCTCACACTGATTTTGGCACTGAAGACAATATTTTGCCTCTAGGAATACCGTGTGGTCATAGAGCAACTCACCTGGCAGAGGAATTCACCACCTGCTATGTTGAGGAAGAGGTATTGTGTTGTGCAAAAGCAAAGAACGACCCACCCATTGGTGCACCTCCAGAGGAAGTGATTCATCTGAAAAAGAAGAAGGCACATCAAGTTAGTGAAGCAAATGAAGGTGAAGGAGCACAGGGCCCATTTCCCTTGGCCTCTGTTGAAGGAAATTGGTAGGACCATCTTCCTTTCACCAAACCGGGGTAACTAGCACTAATATTTGAAATGCAGAGCATGTTGGATGATCATATCTTTCATATCATTCAAATCAACCAAGGACTTGACATTCTATACACTTCACACTCTAGGACTCTCTCGAAAAGGAAGTGCCCTACATGCGCGCAAGATTATGCATTTCCTGCAGGATGGCGAAGGAACGGGGAAGAGGATGAGCTGATTGGTTAAAAGGTATTGTGATGTTCATAGTTAGAAATATTTTTTTGTTTCAGAACAAGTCTTTAGGCCAGTTAGATCATAGTAATGTTGTAATTAGGTTGTTAGAATATATACTGAACCTAATGGCTATATGTCCTGGTTTCCTTCGGGCGGGACAACACTCTGATAATTTTGTTTGTTTGAACACAAGTTGCATAGAATGTCCAGATGTCTCAATTTCCTATTTAGGAGGGACAACTGGCATTACAAATATACTCTACAACTCTACAAATCTAATATAAACAGTATCCTCCCCTTTTTTACTTAAAAAAAAAAACCCTAAAATAAGGAAAGTGGGCAAAGTGACCTAGAAGATGTTTTTAAGGAAGCTACTTGGAGAGTATAAATAAGAGGCAAGGCTCTCTCATTTTATATCAAACTTGATAATATTGAATATATATAGGTTTCTAAGGTAAACAAAGGATATATAATCTGAATTTATGAGGGAAGGTGAAGAAAAGAAGGTCGGAATTCAAGGAAGAATAAATTCTTTTGATGATGCTTTCTAAGGTATGTTATTTACAGGTCATCTCACCATTTTCGAAATAACATGTTTTATAGAATGGGTCATACCATGACATTTTTATGCCATTGAAGAAACATATCCAAGTATCTATGAAAAAATATTCAGGTTGTGCATCGTTGTATTTTTGGAATTACATTCCATGGAAAATAGGGTTTTTGGCTAGTCTAGAAACTAGTCTAAAACAGGTGTGTCAGGTAAAAATGTCCTAACGTATTCATATCAGATCCAAATACAGTAATATCAAATTTTTTGGTTAGATTAAATTGTTTAGTAGGTTGTGTAACATTTTCATATTGTTTCAACAAATATTACGTGGGGGGCACACTCTACAAGATCTCCCTCTAGAATAAGCCATAATTCAGCAAGGTTTGTCATTTTTGCTATAACTCCTTTTCTGAGAGGTTCCAAGTACTGAAACATGGAGGAATTCAATAAAAAATACTGAAGAATATTTTGTATCAGTTTCATATCTTTATTCATTATAGGTACAAAGTTATGATTATTTCAATTTAGTGTTGTTGACTAATCCAAAACTAGTCATGTGAGACTAATGAAAAGTTTGATGAAAATGCTAGTCTCTTGTTGTTAAAGTTAAGTAATATTTGCAAGTATGTGATCATATACACCAGGTATATTATAGAGTTACAAATCATATTTGGATGATGAAATTGATGAGGGATTTTGGTTGAGTTACATGTTGGGTACATGGTTGAGACAAATAGTTGATGAGTTGGCACATACATGAGGTGTATAGTTGATGATGTTGGTACATATTGATGAGTCATAGTTGATGAATAGTTGATACGTGATTGGAACATACTTGGTACATGGTTGGAGGCACTTGTTAGTATTATTTTTGACATATGGTTTATGGATGATGTAGCATACTTGTATTATTAGAAGCACATATTGATCTTGGTGATGATTATGAATGTTTGTGTTATGCTTGGTTGATTCACATCTTTGAGAGTTGTATTCATGATTGATCTTGTTGATTAGATATGATTTGGTTGATAAGATTGACGAGAAAATGTTGTTGTGATAGGTTGTTTGGAAAAATTGTTGTGATAGGTTATTTGTACAGGTTTGGTGCATGGTTGATGCATTTGTTCATAGTATAGGTTGAGGTATAGGTTGATGCATGGTTTATGCACTTGTTTATGGTAGAGGTTGATTATAGGTTGTTTGGTATAGATTGGTGCATGGCTGATTCACTTTTTTATGGTACAGGTTGATTATAGGTTGAGGTAGAAGTCGATGCATGTTTGATGCCTAGTTCAGGTTATTGGTACAGGTTATTGGGTGCAGGTTGATTGGTATAGGTTTATAGAACTATATCTCACAGTGATAGTGTGACAGTGGTTCCATCATTCTACTTATACGTCAGGGTGATTCTATGGGACAAGGATAGGTGGTTGTAGCCACCTTTTGGTTGTAGCTAAAGAACATAGGTGGTTGTATCCTCTTTCTGGTTGTAGAAATAGAATTGGGGAGTTGGATCTTCCCTCGGGTTGTAGCCTGAGAAACTAGGGGGTTAGAGCCTCCTTCTAGTTGCAGCTAGAAAACAAAGGAAGTTGGTGCTTCCAATGAATGTAATTCTTCAAGACATATAAGAAAAATAATTGTGTTGTTTTCTCCCTCTTTGGGTTTCAACATAAAAAAATTGTGTATTGTGTATGTGTATGATTGTTCATTTGTTCATTGCTTATTCACTCTGCATTTATTGGATCATAATGATACATTGATATAATAGGTGGATTATATGGTTAAAAAGGATTAAATTATTCTATTACTGATTCACACCCCCTCTCAGTAATCCAACATACAAACCCATACTTTCAGGATAATATTATGAAATGGTGGAAGGATGTTGATACATTTCATGGCACACTCATGTATCGTGTGCATCAACATCTGAAGGCCTTAAAAACCTATCTCAAAATATGGAACAAATAATTATTCAAAATTATTTTTTTAGAAAGGAAAAGATTGGAGTCTCAAATCGAATAATTACATCAAAAACCCATTGAACAAGGATGGAAAGAGGATTCTATCAACCGGGAGAATAAAATATCCATCCACTTAGAAGAACAACGATGTTGAGAGGAAATCCTCTAGAGACAAAAATCCAAAGTTCAGTGGTTGAAAGAAGGGAAGCATAAATCTAGGTTCTTTTAGCACTCCATCATCCAGAGGATTCAATCTAATCACATCACTCAGATCAATAAGGATTAAGGTAATAAGATAGCTGCACATAAATATATTGAGAAAGAACTTACCACTTATTTTAGCACACTCTTATATGAACACATTCCAGATAGATCTTAAGATATTATTTCCATCATAATAAATATCCCAAAACCTATCTATGAAAATCATAATGACTACTTGATCCATCCAATTTCCCTTCTGGAGGTTGATGAAATAGTTATGAGACTTTCCTCTAGAAAATCCCCAAGTCTAGATGGGTTTGCATATGATTTATTTCATCGTTGTTGACTTATTGTGAAAATGGATGTGTGATATTTAGTGGTTGAATCCAAAAAATATGTAGCATCTTCTCGGCTGTCAATGAAACATTTATCACTGTTATCCAAAATGAATTGCAGGCATTAGATCCCTCCCAATTGCATCTATTTTATCTTTGCAATGTCATGTACAAAATTATAACCATAGTCTTGGCCGCCCGACCTGAAACCCCTTATTCCTCTCTAGCTAGGTCGAGAGTGTTGGCAACCAATTCACATTTTTCCATTGTCTTATATGCTGCCTACACCAATGTTTTGCAAACATCAATTTTTTGTCGCATTTTTCAATAAAGGAAACTCTTATTTTTTGTGACATTTGCGCACTTAATTTCATTTTGTTTTCACGACTCTAAGTGTGAAAACCTAATCTTTCGAAGTCGTATTTTGATCACTATCTGAACTGTCATTATCTTTTTGTCGATATGCCTATTGCGCTTACCTTTTGTTTATCATTATGTAGTTGGCAGAACTTTCGGACTATACTCATTGGACATTCTTATATTGATTGTATGACTGGGTTTCATTGAGTTTGCAATACATTAATATTTGGAGTTGCATTTTTGTTTGATTTACTTGACCTTTTGGTTTCATAAGATACATGGGTGTTATGGTTAAATATTTCATATACATCTTTATAAATATGATACCTATGTTGATTATATGAATACCTATTGGCACCTTGGTTAAATTATGGACATGAGTTGTTACAACACATTGGCGCATGGTTAAACTTATGCTATTAGTTTTACATCGTATGATTGATGGTTTCAAACTTTGGTATAACAATGATTAAACACATTTGTTTATACACTTACCATTTTTTTATTGGTTGGGTGAATGACATGAGTGTTAAATCATGTTATAGTGGGTATAACAACTATGAACGCCAGCGGTGGTACTATTGACCATAATTGTTATGCATGGAAGTGAATAACTTCACCACCTTCGCACGATGGCATTTATGCCTACCACTTATCACTGTTAACTTCTGTTAGTAGCGCGCATCCTTGTTCATGTGTGTGTATTGTGATCCAAACCCTTGGTTTACCATGTGCTCGACTCCATGGCACCAGTCGTGCGGATCGAGCCAAACGAGAACTAATCCCTGTTAATGTTTGACAATGCCTACAAAGACTTGGAGGAAAATGGATGGCTTAACTTTGTGAAACGATTTGAGGGTTTTAATCTCTGTGTAGCACGACAGTTTTCCATGACCTTCGATGGCTGTAGAGCCAAGGTGGATGATATACAGCTGGAAATTGATGATAAATTTATCATTTTTTCCACGGGGTTACCTGCCACAGGACAACGTTGGTTCAAGCATTGTAAGGTCGAGGAGGTACCATGGAAACTGTTGTTCCTGTTGCGCAAAGTCACCTCTTTTGACAGAGGTATGCCATTCTCTACACTTAAACCATGATGTCATGATACTTTGATGGTAATCAAACAGTTCGTGACATGTGAAGGTCGATACGGACTTGTGTTTCTCTACCACCTGCATTTGCTTATGAGTTTTATGGGATAGCCGCTCAATATGCCCTTTTATTTTCATCGTAGCCTATATAAAATGTCGAAAAGGTTCAAAAGGCAGGAGGCTGACAGTATCATGTTCCACTATGGGCTTATTAAGCTTATCGTTGTTTATCATTTGGGTTTGCATGGTGATAGTTGGAAAACTTTTGTTGCTCGGAAAGGTTTCGAGGACACAAACCCTATACAGGTTGACAAACCTATGGTGAGTGAAGTCAAGCCTATACCCCTAGTGCCCTTCCATATCCTATTGCCTGCCCCTAAGCCTTTGTCCTACCTTCCTATCGACTTACCTGACACTATAACTAAGAGTGTCGAGACTATTAAAAAACTTGTGAGAAAAAATCCCAAGGAAAACCCTACTGATAACACTAAGGGTAAAAAGAATGCTTGTTTGATTTCACGGATGGCCAGGAACAAGCCTAAACCCTCTGTTGAGTCAAAACCTATAGTTCTGAGTGAGGATTCTGATTCTGACATTTAACATTTTTTAGTCGATCAGTATCCTTACTCGCAGGGTTTGTGTACTGAACCACCTTACGATTTCGTGACAAACCTTCCCCCTTGCCTAAAGAACGACCCCAACTACCCTGGTATTAAATTTCCCCGTGAAACCCTCGGTCATTTGACCAAACCCTCGCCTGCTCTTTCAAAACCCACACAGTCACCCTGTGACCAATGCGATTCATGGTTGGAACGATATTACATTGATGTTCCCATACTCCAATCGAGAATTCAATCGCTGGAAGATAAAAATTGCAGTGTTAACCAGTCAAAGAAACCAGCTCCAAGCAACAAATAAAAAGAAAAATACAATCGGATCCATCCTTTTCAAAAATGTGGAATCAGCCACGGCTGTTGTCAATTCCAAACTAGCATGATCAAGCAGCCTCGTCACTATACAAGTATGAGAATTTGATATCATTTTTTGTGAGTAATTAAGGTTGATATAATGATTTGAATTCTATTTTTAAATGGATCAATCAATCATCCAAATGCCTCTGTCATTCGGTGATCATCCTGTACATGGTTTCGTTTTGATAAAAATAGAAGGAATTTTGATTTGATATACGATTTTCTATTGGATTTGAATGGTTATTCGTTTGGATTTCATTTGCTAAGTTTGTCTGAGTGAGGTAACAAAATTAATGGTGTGTTTTCAATGCAATTCATTTTGTATCTATTCCACATGACATGTTTTCATGCTCAAATTAGAATACGATCGTTCGTGTTGGATTTGATTTTGTTATGGTTCGGATGCTCTGATTGGTAAACTATTTCATTGAGTTTGTTGGTTACGATATGCTCTGTCATATAATTTTAAAAGTTGAAATATTGCTCTGTTCGGTTTTAATTTGGAAAAAAAGGACTATGTTTTTATAAAAACAATATGCTCATATTATTCATGCCTGAATCGTGGGACAATTTCGATTTCCTATGATTATGTTAAAACCCATCGTTGTTTGATTCTCTTAAATGGATTGTTGTCTATGTTCAGTTGGTTCGATTGCTCTCGTGAGTTAGATTCACATCGTGAAATGCTGCTTTGTTTGTTTTTAACTTGCAAATGAATTGGTCAATATTTGTTGTCTCTATCGAATCCGATTATAATGTGTTTGAAACAAATAATTTCGATCAAAAGAAATTGATCTTATCTAACCAGTTTACTAAAAACAAACGATCATATAATTATTGTGAACCCTGTTGCCAGCTGAGTGATCTCATCATGATTTCATTCACATACAATTACGCACCAGTGTTGGTTTAATTTGCTTATGGTATGAATATTTCTGTTATATCGTTACAACTATAACGATTCGAAATTGATCATGTTCGATTCGATCATAGTTTTTTGACAAGGCATTGTAACAGTTTCTTGCGATTTTTTTGATTATCGGTTTCAATTGGATATGAAACAATCTTACTATTGTTCGATTATGTCTCTGTGGACCCGACTTTGTGGTAACAAGAGAACAGAGTATTCCTATCTCTGTTTAAATTTGAATGATATAACCATTTTGATCTCAATGATTCATTTTCAAATGGTTATTGGAAGATAATTGGATTTAATTCTTTTAAAAGATTTTTTTGATTTTAATGTTGATTCTGTATCTTATTTAGACTAGCTACAGAATCTCATGATTCTGTAGGCAGTCTATAGAATTAAATTTTTATTATTTTATTAATAAAATATCCTTCTAACTTGTTCATTTCTGGTCCTTTTCAGGTGAATTCGAATTTCATGGGACTTTATGGACAATTTAGAGGATATTTGTGTTTCTAGTTTTATTGTAGTTTCCTAGTTTAGTTGAACTTGGGAGATCTTCCCGGATTTTATGTAAACAGTTTTATAACTTCCACAAGGAGATTTTACCCTGTGGAAAAACTTATAAATACTTATTATTTTTGTAATAAGGATCATCCTCATTCGTGGGAGAACAAGGATATGAAATTCTAATACAAACTGAGACAAAAGTTGATGTTCTGCTACAACTTTAGCTTTTCATAATATCAATCTTTTGTTTCATGTTTATGTTTATCAGTTGGCATTTGATTAGTGACTACTTTAGCTATCATGGTCTTTTGAAAAATGATATGAACTAATTAATGTTTCATCCATATCTGATTTCTTCCAGTACTTAAGAACACATCAATTACTTGATTCAGTTTATGAATAACAGATTTCTCTTCTTCATCAATTGAATTACTCCGTATAAGTCTTTGCATAACAGGTTTACCTAATTGTATAGATTTATAAATTATATGATTTTTGTGATTTTTATGTCTTGTTTGTCTTGTAAACAAACTTAAAGAGCATTGCAGCTATTGTTTACGAGAAGCTACCAGATTATTCGGTGCGAGTTTCCTCCCTCCGATCAACTTAGAAGATCATCATACACAGGACAAACCTAGAGCATTTCTAGGTCAGTTTGCCATTTATTTGTTTAGCAATTAGAATTAGTATATTAGTGCTTAGTTTAGTTAGTTTTCTGTTTTATTTCTTGTTATAAAATTATAAAATCAACAAAAAATACCCTTCTCTGTCTTAGGGCACATTGCAAATGAATTTTTTCAGGTTTTATTTAAATCTGTAAATTGTAGATATTGTACATTTTGTGAATAAGTTATATTTCAGATAGTAGTTAGATAATTAATTAGGTTAGTTTATTAGTTTGTTCTATTTATTGTTAATTAGTTTAGTTTGTTTTATTTAGTTTTAGTTAGACTAGTTAGTTTAGATTAGTTCTCTCTTTGGTTTTTTAGGACCTTAGATCGGCTAACAGATCCGCTAAACCCATCAGGGTGGTTCATTCCGAACGGCTTGGGTCATCAGACAACCACGGACCGGTTCCACTCTATCAGTTGATAGATGTTCAATTTCGCCCGTCAACAAATGGCGCTAGAAGGAGGGCCTGGACTTAATTAATGGCACAAGGCAGTTGCAGGACTCCTCCACCCTCTAATCGCTCACCTATAGTGACTAGAAGTCGTTCACACGATAATATTCCCCTTCAAGCAACAACTACTTCAACTGACGATCCACAGATCACAGTTGAGCCAACAACCCCTAATGCTATAGGTGGTGACATACAAAAGATTGTTCGTCAATCTCTCATTAAAACACATAGTGCCTTAGCTCGCCTGAGGCAACCAAACTGCCCCTGGGGCCAGCCTTTGGATTTCTCTGATTCAGAGAACAATTAGGAGATACTAAACTCACTGTGAATCCTACAGATCCAATTTTGAATTCTGCTCCAACAACATCTGGGATACCTCCTTCACCACCTCCATCATCTCCTTCCTCTTCTGGAGGAGATTCCTCTGACAAAGGAGATTCCCCTTCTCAGCCTTCCACATCCACTACCCCAATGGAAAATCAGAACAACCCTGCTAGACCTTGTCTTGACCAGGATGCTGTAGTTGTACCTGGACCCCAGCACCCTTTACCGAAACACCCAGAGAAATGGCTCCCCAAGTTCGACCCTGACTCAAAACATATTGTTGAAGATCACATTAAAAGGTTTATGTTAGCCATTAGACTCCACAATGTTGAACTTGAAGACATTGTCTGTAGGTTGTTCCCTTATACCTTCGAGGGAAATGCATCCACATGGTACTTTTCCCAACAACCCCATACCATCGCGTCTTGGGAAAAGTTTGAGTCATGCTTTTTGGAAAAGTTCGGAGACGGTAAACCTTCGGAAGTCCTAGTCATGGATCTTTCTAGCTTAAAAATGAACCCAAAAGAAAACGTTAAAGACTTTAATCAAATATTCTTAACACTCAAAAACCGAATCCCTACAGATTCCATGCCTACTGAGAGTCTTATAATAGCTTACTACACTAAAGATTTGCATCAAAGCATAGCTATTTGGGTTAAACGATCCAAGAAAGACACGTTGTTAGAGGCCTTCGAGGAGGCCAGCCAGATTCAAAAGGATATACTTAGTCTTAAAGACTCTTCTAACAACGAAACCAAGACTAACTCTTCTTCCAAAAAGAATATTAAAATACTCCCCAGACCCACTCAAAGTAAAATACAACCTGAAAACTCTGATTTGGAAAACCTAACTAAATTTGTTCAAAAACTGTCAAATCAAGTTATAGACTTAAAGAGGTCGATCGAAGAAGCTTCCTCGAGTAAAGGACCCTAAAAAACTCCTTTCCGAAATCCTTTTCCTTCCAACCGACCTAACCCAACGACCGAAGGCTTAAATCTAGAAAGTTTGCAATGTGCACTTCAAACAATTCTAGAAGCCCAAGATAACTTGATGCCTCCTGAGATCCCTGAGAAGGTAGTTGAACAAGAGACCGTCCAAGAAGAAGAGTCTTCTACAAACATTTTTGGACACTTCTCGGATATCATCTTTCAAGCTAACTTCGAGACAGTTCACCCTTATAACCACAGGAGTAAGGCAACAAACAAACCTTCTTCCGAAAATACAACAACCTTGCCTCCAAAGCAATCTAAATCAGCTGAGACTAAACAGAGTAATGTGAACCCCAACTTAGATAATGATTTTGTTGAAGATCTTAAAAAGTTAAGGGATAACATTTCTATTTATGAGTTATTGAAGTTTCCATTTCTGCTTCAAAAAATGTTGCAAAATATTTCAGAGAATGGCAAATATGGTAATTCAAGCGGTAACAAGGTTATGCCAAGCAAAGCCCCTCAGAAGACTTCCACTAAAAATAATCCTGATCCTCAAGATAAGGGAATCCTTCCTGTAAATAATGTAAATAATGTAGATAAAGTAGCTATAGAAACTGCGAGTAGAAAGCCACAAGCTACTACTCTTAGTACTCGCAAAAATGTACCGCCTTTCTTGTTAACTTTCGAAAATTTTAACAGAAACATGCATAATTGTATGGTGGATTCAAGAGCGTCATCCAATGTGATGCCTTGGTCTATCTGCCAAAATATTAACGCTGAAGTGGAACTGTCTACTTTAAAAATCATATAGCTTGATCGAACCAATGTTAAAGTTATAGGTGAACTAAAAAATGTGATTATCATATTATCATCTAACCCCAAGTTTCATCAAATTATTGATATATTTGTTGTGGATATTCCATAAGTGTATGGTTTATTTTTAAGTAGGGACTGGTTGGAGCAGCTACATGGTTACTTCGCGACAGACTGGTCTCACTTATGGCTTCCAGAAAATGGCAAGCCCAACAAGATCAGGGTGAATCGTGAACGCTAGCTTAAGTTCACGGTCACAGATTTAAATGATCCCAACGAACCATATACACCTTATGCAGATACACCTGAACTACAAGGGATGGACACCTTCTTCGACAATTTCATGGCCGAGGCTTCACCTATCAGCAATCCAGAACAACAGTCTGAGATTGTAGCATATATGCAACCAACATCTTATATACAACAGTCCCATGTGCCCGATGAAAATCAAATTTGGTCTCTATATTTCGACAGTTCTAAGTCTAAATAAGGAGTTGGTGCAGGATGAATCATTATCGATCCGGAAGGTAACAAGACATTAATGGCTTGTAGACTAGAATTTGAATGCACTAATAATACTGCAGAATATGAGGCTTTACTTCAAGGTCTCAGAAAAGCTTTGGATATGAACATTCAAAATCTAACCGTCTTTGGCGACTCTGAGATAGTGGTTAGGCAGGTAAGAAATTCTATCCATTGTCTCTCTCCACATCTCAAGAGCTACCAGTCTGAGGTATGGATTTTAATGAATAAATTTACTTCTTTCAATATAAATTTGATTCCTAGATCAAATAATGTTGAAGCAGATCTATTAGCTAATGTAGCCTCTAAACTTCTTCCTGCAGAAGGCTTGTCATCGGATGCATTCTCCGTTGAGCTGTTGTTTCGACTATCTGTTCCCAACAATATCACGAACTGAAGAGTATTCGACAATGATCAGCAGATCATTAACTTTCTGAACATGGAAGAAACCTTTCAAGGCACGGTGATAGATGAACGCACGCACAACGACAATTTGCACGATTTTACGGTAATACCTGATCCAAAATCTCTTGAAGCTCTGTCGGATATGGTAAACTCGATCCCAAAATCTATAGTTGGACTAGAGAAGTTTTATGATTTTGAAGATAAATTTAAAAAAATGGTCAATTGTGAAACTAATAGTTCCTCGTTGTCTTATGAAAAAGTAAACTTAAGAACTAATGAAAATCCGCAGTGCATTAACCTAGGCTTGAGATGTTCTAGACAAGAAAAAGTTGCTTTTGTTAAATTATTTAAAGAATTTAAGGATGTTTTTGCATGGACTTATGATGATCTTAAAACTTTCAACCCTAATATCATATAGCATGTCATCCCTATGAAGCCCCAAACCTTACCCTTCCAGTAGAAACTGAGGAAGATGCACCCTAAACTAGAACCGACCGTTCAAAAAGAATTGAATAAACTCCTAAGTGCTAAAATATTTTTTCTTGTTAGGCACACTCAATGGGTGTCCAACCTTGTCCTAGTTCGGAAGAAAAACGGGGAAATCTGACTCTGCGTCGATTTTCGAAACCTCAATAGAGCGTCTGATAAAGACAACTATCCTGTCCCACCCATGGAACAGATCCTTCAACAGGTATCTGGTTCCGAGAGGCTATCCTTACTGGATGGTTTCTCTGGATACAACCAAGTCCTGATGTCTCCGCCAGACCAACTCAAAACTACCTTCCGTACTTCGTGGGGCACTTATGCTTATCGAAAAATGCCCTTTGGATTAATTAATGCCAGTGCCACTTTTCAGAGAGTAATGGACATTTCTTTCTGAGGCTTAATTAATCAGTCTATCATAGTTTACTTAGATGATGTGAATGTATTTTCTAAAAACAAAAACGATCATCTAGCTCACTTACGAGCCGTCCTACTGGGATGTCGTAAATACGACATCTCCCTTAACCCCAAAAAGTCCATCTTTGCAGTAGAAAAGGGTAAACTCCTAGGATTTATTGTGTCTAGAGAAGGAATGATTATTGACAGTGAGAGGACTCAAGTCATCGCAAAAATTCCCCCTCCTACATCCAAAAAATCCATGTAGTCTTTCTTAGGCCAAATTATCTTCGTGAGAAGATTTTTCCCCAACTTCTCCGAAATGGTCAGACCTTTACAAAATTTGATTAAGAAAGACACCCAGTATCAGTAGGGACCCCTAGAAAACCAAGCTTTTAATGCGATAAAGAAGGCCATAATAGACACTTCGTCTCTCATGAGCCCTGACTTCTCTCAAGATTTTACACTCTATACTTTTGCTTCCGACTGTTCCTATGCCGCCATCCTAACTTAGAAGAATGTTGAGAACCACAAAGTACCCATCGCCTTTATGAGATCCTCTTTCAAAGGTTTCGAACTTAACTATCCAATAGTGGATCGACAAGCCTATGCTGTTTTCAAAGCGGTTAAGCACTTCCGGTCCTATATTTTGAAGTCAAGGACGAAAGTCATTGTCCCCTACCCTATCGTAAGGAACTTGTTAGTACAAAAGGAGTTATGAGAAAAGAGATCTAACTAGGTCACCTCCTTACAGGAGTATGACTTAGAAATCACCCCATCTCAGATTGTGAGAGGCCAAGGGTTATGTAATTTGGTTGTCGATTCGGAAATAGGATAGAAAGAAGATAGTGATATGTCAAACTTAGGACAAAGTGATCAAAGTATAATCTGTTGCACACAAAACCTCGTTAGTCCTAGGTACGACGATATAATATTTTGTCTTGAACACAGATCAACTCCCCATCACCTTGACCCTGCTAAAAGAAGAGCGTTGAGACTAAAGTTTGCCTCCTTTCATCTAGTTAATGGTATCTTGTTTCGTCAGAGTTTTGACGGCGTACTGATGCATTGTCTTGAAAAAGATGAAGCAGAAAAAGTCTTGCTAGAGTTGCATGCAGGAGAAGTTGGTGGCCATTTTGGTGGTGACACCACTGCTCATAAAGTTTTGAGAGCTAGTTATTACTGGCCCACGCTTTTTCGAGACGCCTGTGCCTTGTATCGTAAATGTGTCATTTTTCAGAAAGCATCAGGGCGGTTAAAAAAACCAGCCTTTCCTTTGCAGCCCGTTACAGTAGATTCTCCTTTTCAACAGTGGGGCCTTGATATCATAGGTCCAATCAATCCTTCGTCCTCGCAACAACACAAGTATATTGTGACAGCCACTGATTACGTTACTCAATGGTCTGAAGCTGTTGTGTTAAGAACTGTCAAGACCAGTCAGGCAATTGCCTTTCTAAATTTGAATATTATCACTCATTTCGGTATCCCAGACTATTTAGTTTTCAATAATGGTTCTTACTTTTCATCTCTTGAGATGAGCAACTTTTCTTTGGAAAAAGGAATCAAGATGAATTATTCTGCTATTTACTACCCCTAGGGCAATGGATTAGCAGAATCAACAAACAAGAACTTGATTAAAATTATCAAGAGAAATGTGGTTGAAAATCACAAAAATTGGCACAATGTGTTGCTGAACGTGTTGTGGGATGATAGCGTAACTCCAAAAGCTTCTATAGGTAACTCCCCCTTTTTTCTTGCTTATGGCAGAGAAGCAATTATGCCACCTCACATTCTTCTTCCTTCGCTTCAATTGTCACGGAAAGTTCAAGAAGAGGATTGTCCCCCTTTAGAAAACTGAATTAACGCTTTGATGAAGCTAGAAGAAGTAAGATCCCAAGCTAAACGTAAGATATATCAACATCAACAGTTGGTTAAGAGCTGGTTCGATTCTAACTCTGCTTCTGATAAGAATTTTGAAGTAGGCGATCTCGTCTTGAAGTGGGACAAACCACACGAGGGAAAGGGAGAACACACAAAATTTCAAAACATGTGGCTTGGACCGTTTTTAATTGCTGAAAAGTTGGGTCCTAGTTCCTTTCAATTGCAGAATCTTGAAGGGCAGCTTGACACCTATCCAGTGAATGGACAAGCCCTGAAAAGATACTTTGCTTGATAACTACCCTTGTATATTATGTAAATATTTTATTTTTGTTTGCGTTTGCTTTTTGTTTTTTATTTTGATTTGAATTTATCAGTTTGTGTCTTTTAAAAATACACATACCTGTACAATGAGCTATTCAGAAAAAGACGAAAGAAATTTTCCTCGCTGAAATAACTTCTGAAAAAATTGTACAAACATCAATGATATATTGCTGAAATTTGTATCTGTGTTGGAAAAGTCTGTTGTTTGAAAGAAGTCCACTGATTTCCATCCCAAACTAAAGTTCATCATGATCATCTATTATCTTTTTACGCTATCCCTTTTCTGTAAAGGAATGACTCAGAAGATGTCTTGCTGTCTTAGGAAGTGTTTTTGTAAATAAAACATCTCTGAATCTAAATGAAGGACAGTTCTAAAAAATTCTGATGAGGTCTGAAAAAATTATGTTAAAATATCATGATTTTTAGCGCCACCTCGCTCAGCTATATATCTATGAAAAACAAAACAAAATAAATTATGAATAAGAGCTGTGGGAAGTGCTTGTAAACCCGTCAGGATGCTGAACAGGTCCGCTGGAAATGGGTAAATGCATGCATGGCACCAAGACAACTTTGTCGAGGTACTTAACAGGCCCACTGGCAGCAAAGCAATGTCGGGTATATGAAAATTTGTGAAAAAGAAATCTCTTTTAAGTCCTTTATTCTGATCCAGAACTTCTTGGCAGGATACAGATGTCAGAGTGGGTTAAATGGAAACCCTGTCGAGGCTATGGATGCCTGCTGGTAGCAGTGGCCATGCCAACAATATTGAATATTTTATCTTTAATATCGTGACTTGCTGATCTTAAGATTGTTATGAGTTTTCATCTTTTGAAACACTGCTGAAAATATTGGTTAATGATGATGTTTATACGATTTTCTGGTTGTTATTTTTGAGTTGAAATTTTCTTTGTTGTCATAATCTGAATTTGTTTCTTTTGATAGAGATAACTACTTCTACCAGTGTGTCACCATTGTTGGCAGCCAATTCACATTTTCCCATTGTCTTATAAGCTGCCTACACCAATTTTTTGCAAACATCAATTTTTTGTCGCATTTTTCAATAAACGACACTCTTATTTTTTGGGACATTTGCGCACTTACTTTCGTTTTGTTTTCACGACTCTAAGCATGAAAAGATAATATTTTGAAGTCGTATTTTAATCACTATCTGAACTTTCATTATCTTTTTGTCAATATTTCTATTGCGCTTACCTTTTGTTTATCATTATGTAGATGGAAGAACTTTTGAACTATACTCATTGGACATTCTTATATTGATTGTATGACTGGGTGTCATTGAGTTTGCAATAAATTAATATTTGGAGTTGCATTTTTATTTGATTTACTTGAAATTTTGGTTTCATAAGATACATGGGTGTTATGGTTAAATCATTCATATATATCTTTCTAAATATGATAGCTATGTTGATTATATGAATACCTATTGGCACCTTTGTTAAATTATGGACATGAGCTGTTACAACACATTGGCGCATGGTTAAACATATGCTATTAGTTTTACATCGTATGATTGATGGTTTCAAACTTTGGTATAACATTGATTAAAAACGTTTGTTTATACACTTACCATTGTTTTATTGGTTGCGCGAATGACATGAGTGTTAAATCATGCTATAGTGGGTATAACAGCTATGAACACCAGCGGTGTTACTATCAACCATAATTGTTATGCATGGCAGTGAATAACTCCACCACCTTCGTACGATGGCACTTATGCCTACCACGTATCACCGTTCACTTCTGTTAGTAGCGCGCATCCTTGCTCCTGTGTGTATTGTGATCCAAACCCGTGGTTTACCATGTGCTCGGCTCCATCGCACCAATCGTGCGGATCGAGCCAAGCGGGAACCAAGCCCTATTAATGTTTGACAATGCCCGCAAAGACTTGTAGGAAAATAGATGGCTTACCTTCGCGAAATGATTTGAGGGTTTTAATCTTTGTGTAGCACGACAGTTTTCCATGACCTTTGATGGCTGTAGAAATAAGGTGGGCGATACACAGTTGGAAATTGATGAGAAATTTATCAATTTTTCCACAGGGTTACCTGCCACATGACAACGTTGGTTCAAGAATTGTAAGGTCGAGGAGGTCCCATGGACACTTCTATTCCTCTCGTGCAAAGTCACCTCTTGTGATAGAGGTATGCCCATCTCTGCACTTAAGCCATGATGGGATGATACTTTGATGGTAATCAAGCAGTTCGTGACCTGTGAAGGTCGATACAGACTTGTGTTTCTCTACCACCTACGTTTTCTTATGATTTTTATGGGATAGACGCTCAATATGCCCTTTTATTTTCATCATAGCCTGTATAAAATGTCGAAAAGGTTCAAAAGGCAACAGGCTCACAGTAGCCTGTTCCACTATGGGCTTATTAAGCTTATCATTGTTTATCATTTGGTTTTGCATGGTGATAGTTGGAAAACTTTCATTGCTCGAAATGGTTTCGAGGACACAAACCCTATACAAGTTAACAAACCTATGGTGAGTGACGTCAAGACTATACCCCTGGTGCCCTTCCATATCCTATTGCCTACCCCTTAGCCTTCGGCCTACCCTCCTATCGACTTACCCGACGCTGTAACTAAGAGTGACGAGACTATTAAAAAACCTGTGAGAAAAAATACCAAGGAAAACCCTACTGATAACACTAAGGGTAAAAAGAATGCTCGTTTCATTTCATGGATGGACAGGAAAAAGCCTAAACCCTCTGTTGAGTCAAAACCTATAGTTCTGAGTGAGGATTTTGATTCTGACATTGAACATTTTTTATCTGATGAGTATCCTTACTTGTAGGGTTTGTGTCCTGAACCACCTTCCGATTTCATGACAAACCTTCCCCTTGCCTAAAGAATGACCTCAGCTACCCTGGTATTAAATTGCCCCGTGAAACCCTCGATCATTTGACCAAACCCTCGCCTACTCTTTCAAAACCCACACAGTCACCCTGTGACCAATGCGATTCATGGTTGGAACGATATTACATTGATGTTCCCATACTCCAATCGAGAATTCAATTGCTGGAAGATCAAAATTGCAGTGTTAACCAGTCAAAGAAACCACCTCCAAGGAACATATAAAAAGCAAAAGACAACCGGCTCCGTCCTTTTCAAAAATGTGGAATCAGCCACGACCGTTGTCAATTCCAAACTGGCATGATCAAGAAGCCTCGTCGCTATACAGGTATGAGAATTTGATATCATTTTTTGTGAGTAAGTAAGGTTGATATAATGATTTGAATTATGTTTTTAAATGGCTCAGTCACTCATCCAAGTGCCTATGTCATTCAGTGATCATCCTGTACATGGTTTCATTTTGATAAAAATAGAAGGAATTTTGATTTGATATACGATTTGCTATTGTATTTGAATGGTTATTCATTTGGATTTCATTTTCTAAGTTTGTCTGAGTGAAGTAACGAAATTAATGGTGTGTTTTCAATACAATTCGTTATGTATCTATTCTGCACAGCAAGTTTTCATGCTCAAATTAGAATACGATCGTTCGTGTTGGATTTGATTTCATTATGGTTTGGATGCTCTGATTGGTAAACTATTTCAATGAGTTTGTTAGTTACGATATGCTCTGTCATATAATTTTCAAAGTTGAAATATTGCTCTCTTTGGTTTTAATTTGGAAAAAAAGGACTATGTTTTTATAAAAACAATATGCTCATATTATTCATGCCTGAATCGTGGGACAGTTTCGATTTACTATGATTATGTTAAAACCCCTCGCTATTTGATTCGCTTAAATGGATTGTTGTCTATTTTCAGTTGGTTCGATTTCTCTCGTGAGTTAGATTCACATCATAAAATGCTTCTTTGTTTGTTTTTAACTTGCAAACGAATTGGTCAATATTTGTTGTCTCTATCGATCTTGTTTACCCAGTTTACTAAAAATAAACGATCATATAATTCTTGTGAACCCTGTTTCCAGCTCAGTGATCTCATGATGATTGCGTTCATAGACAGTTATGCACCAGTGTTGGTTTAATTCGCTTATGGTATGAATCTTTCTATTATATCGTTACAGCTATAATGATTTGAAATTGATCATGTTCGATTCGATCATACTTTTTTGACAAGGCATCGTAACAGTTGCTTGTGATTTGTTTGATTATCGGTTTCAATTGGATATGAAACAATCTTACTACTGTTCGATTATGTCTCTATTGACCCGACTTTGTGGTGACAAGAGAACATAGTATTCTTATCTCTGTATTCGGTTGAATCATTTTTTATCATGTTTAAATCTGAATGATATAACCATTCTGATCTCAATGATTCGTTTTCAAATGGTTATTGGAAGCTAATTGGATTTATTTCTTTTAAAAGATTTTTTCGATTTTAATGTTGATTCTGTATCTTATTTAGACTAGCTACAGAATCGCATGATTCTATAGCCAGTCTATAGAATTAAATTTTTATTATTTTATTAATAAAATATCTTTCTAACTTGTTCATTTCTGGTCCTTTTCAGGTGAATTCAAATTTCATGGGATTTGATGGACAGTTTAGAGGATATTTGTGTTTCTAGTTTTATTGTAGTTTCCTAGTTTAGTTGAACTTGGGAGATCTTCCCATATTTTATTTAAACAGTTTTATAACCTCCACAGGGAGGTTTTACCCTGTGGAAAAACTTATAAATACTTATTATTTTTATAATAAGGATCATCCTCATTCATGGGAGAACAAGGATATTAAATTCTAATACAAACTGAGACAGAAGTTGATGTTGTGCTACATCTTTATCTTTTCATAATATCAATCTTTTGTTTCATGTTTATGTTTATCAGTTTGCATTTGATTAGTGAGTACTTTAGCTATCATGGTCTTTTTCAAAATGATATGAATTAATTAATGTTTCATCCATATCTGATTTCTTCTAGTACTTAAGAACATAGCAATTACTTGATTCAATTTATGAATGACAGATTTCTCTTCTTCATTAATTGAATTACTTTGTATAAGTTTTTGCATAACAAGTTTAAATAATTGTAGAGATTTATAAATTATATGATTGTTGTGATTTTTATGTCTTGTTTGTCCTGTCAAAAACCTTAAAGAGCATTGCAGCTATCGTTTACGAGAAGCTACCAGATTATTCGGTGCGGGTTTCCTCCCTCCGATCAACTTAGAGGATCATCATACACAGGACAAACTTGGAGCATTTCCAGGTCAGTTTTCCATTTATTTGCTTAGCAATTAGAATTAGTATATTAATGCTTAGTTTAGTTAGTTTTATGTTTTATTTCTTGTTATAAAATTATAAAATCAACAAAAAATACCGTTCTCTATCTTAGGGAAGATTGCAAATGAATTTTTTCAGGTTTTATTTAAATCTGTAAATTGTAGATATTGTACATTTTGTGAATAAGTTATATTTCAGATAGTAGTTAGATAATTAATTAGGTTAGTTTATTAGTTTATTCTATTTATTGTTAATTAGTTTCGTTTGTTTTATTTAGTTTTAGTTAGATTAGTTAGTTTAGATTAGTTCTCTCTTTGGTTTTTTAGGACCTTAGATCGGCTAATGGAGCCGCTAAACCTGTCAGGGTGGTTCATTCCAAACAGCTTGGGTTATTAAACAACCCTGGACCGGTTCCACTCTCTCAGTTGACAGACGATCAATTTCTCCCGTCAACAAATGGCGTTAGAAGGAGGGACTGAACTTAATTAATGGCATGAGGCGGTCGCAAGACTCCTCCACCCCCTAATCGCTCACCTATAGTGACTAGAATCCATTCACATGATAATATTCCCCTTCAAACAACAACTACTTCAACCGATGATCCACAGATCACAGTTGAGCCAACAACCCCTAATCCTACAGGTGGTGACATACAAGATATTGTTCATCAATCTCCCATTAAAACACATAGTGCATAAGCTCGCCGGAGGCAACAAAACCACCCGTGGGGCCAACCTTTGGATTCCTCTGATATCAGAGAACAATTAGGAGATAATAACCTCACTGTGAATCCTACAGATCCAATTTCGAATCCTGCTGTAGGAGGATCTAGGATACCTCCTTCACCACCTCCATCATCTCCTTCCTCTTCTCGAGGAGATTCCTCTGACAAAGGATATTCCCCTTCTCAGCCTTCCACATCCACTACCCCAATGGAAAATCAGAACAACCCTGCTAGACCTTGGCTTCACCAGGATTTTGTAGTTGTACCTGGAGCCCAACACCCTTTACCGAAACACCCAGAGAAATGGCTCCCCAAGTTCGACCCTGACTCAAAACAAATTGTTGAAGATCACATTAAAATGTTTATGTTAGCCATTAGACTCTGCAATGTTGAACGTGAAGACGTTGTCTGTAGTTTGTTCCCTTATACCTTTGAGGGCAATGCATCCACATGGTACTTTTCCCAACAACCCCATACCATCGTGTCTTGGGAAAAGTTTGAGTCATGCTTTTTTGAAAAATTCAGAGACGGTAAACCTACGAAAGTCCTAGTCATGTATCTTTCTAGCTTAAAAATGAACCCAAAAGAAAAAGTTAAAGACTTTAATCAAACATTCTTAACACTCAAAAACCGAATCCCTACGGATTCCATGCCTGTTGAGAGTCTTATAATATCTTACTACACTAAAGCTTTGCATCAAAGCATAGCTATTTGGGTTAAACGATCCAAGAAAGACATGTTGTTAGAGGCCTTCGAGGAGGCCACCCAGATTGAAAAGGATATACATAGTCTTAAAGACTCTTCTAACAACGAAACCGAGACTAACTCTTCTTCAAAAAAGAAGATTGAAATACTCCCTAGACCCACTCAAAGTAAAATACAACCTGAAAACTCTGATTTGGAAAACCTAACTAAAGTTGTTCAAAAATTGTCAAATCAAGTTATAGAGTTAAAGAGGTCGATCAAAGAAGATTCCTCGAGCAAAGGACCCTAAAAATCTCCTTTCTGAAATCTTTTTCCTTCCAACCGACCTAACCCAACCACCGAAGGATTAAATCTAGAAAGTTTGCAATGTGCACTTCAAACAATTCTAGAAGCCCAAGATAACTTGATGCCTCCTGAGATCCCTGAGGAGGTAGTTGAACAAGAGACAGTCCAAGAAGAAGATTCTTCTCCAAACATTTTTGGACACTTCTCAAATAGAATCTTTCAAGCTAACTTTGAGACAATTCACCCTTATAACACCAGGAGTATGGAAACAAACAAACCTTCTTCCGAAAATACAACAACCTCGCCTCCAAAGCAATCTAAATCAGTTGAGACTAAACAGACTAATGTGAACCCCAACTTAAATTATGATGTTTTTGAAGATCTTAAAAATTTAAGGGCTAATATTTCTATTGATGAGTTATTGAAGTTTCCATTTCTTCTTCAAAAAATGTTGCAAAATATTTCAGAGAATGGAAAAAATGGTAATTCAAGTGGTAACAAGGTTATGCCAAGCAAAGCCCCTCAGAAGACTTCCACTAAAAATAATCCTAGTCCTCAAGATAAGGGAAGAATTCTTGTAAATAATGTAATAATGTAGATAAAGTAGCTATAGAAACTGCGAGTAAAAAGCCACGAGCTACTACTCTTAGTACTCACAAAAATGTACCGCCTTTCTTGTTAACTTTCAAAATTTTAACAAAAACGTGCATAATTGTATGGTGGATTCAAGAGAGTCATCCAATGTGATGCCTTGGTCTGTCTGCCAAAAGATTAACGCTGAAGTGGAACCATCTACTTTAAAAATCATATAGCTTGATCAAACCAATGTTAAATTTATAGGTGAACTAAAAAATGTGCTTATCAGATTATCATCTAACACCAAGGTTCATCAAATTATTGATATAATTGTTGTGGATATTCCAGAAGTGTATGGTTTTTTTTTAAGAAGGGACTGGTTGGACCATCTACATGGTTACTTCGCGACAGACTGGTCTCACTTATGGCTTCCAGAGAATGGCAAGCCCAACGAGATCAGGGTGAATCGTGATCGCTACCTTAAGTTCACGGTCACAGATTTAAACGATCCCAAAGAACCATATACACCTTCTGTGTATACACCTGAAGTACAAGGGATGGACACCTTCTTCGGCAATTTCATGGCCGAGGCTTCACCTATCAGCAATCCAGAACAATAGTCCGAGATTGTAGCATATATGCAACCAACAACTTCTATACAACAGTCCCATGTGCCCGATGAAAATCAAATTTGGTCTCTATATTTCGACGGTTCTAAGTCTAAAGAAGGATTTGGTGCAGGCTACATCATTATTGATCTGGGAGGTAACAAGACATTAATGTCTTGTAGACTAGAATTTGAATGCACTAATAATACTGCAGAATATGAGGCTTTACTTCAAGGTCTCATAAAATATTTGGATATGAACATTCAAAATCTAACCGTCTTTGACGACTCTGAAATAGTGGTTAGGAAGGTAAGAAATTCTATCCACTGTCTCTCTCCGCATCTCAAGAGCTACCAGTCTGAGGTATGGATTTTAATGAATAAATTTTCTTATTTTAATATAAATTACATTCCTAGATTAAATAATGTTGAAGCAGATCTATTAGCTAATGTCGCCTCTAAAATTCTTCCTACAGAAGGCTTGTCGCCGAACGCATTCTCTGTTGAGTTGGTGTTTCGACCATCTGTTCCTGACAATATCACGAACTGGAGAGTATTCAACAATGATCAGTAGATCATTAATTTTCTGCACATGGAAGAAAACTTTCAAGGCGCGGTGATAGATGAACACACGCACGACGACAATTTGCATGATTTTACGGTAATAGCTTATCCAAAATATCCTGAAGCTCTGTCGAATATGGTAAACTCGATCCCAAAATCTATAGTTAGACTAGCGAAGTTTTATGATTTTGAAGATAAATTTAAAAAAACGGTCAATTGTAAAACTAATAGTTCCTCGTTGTCTTATGAAAAAGTAAACTTAGGAACTAATAAAAATCCTCAGTGAATTAACCTAGGCTTGGGATGTTCTAGACAAGAAAAAGTTTCTTTTGTTAAATTATTTAAAGAATTTAAGGATGTTTTTGCATGGACTTATGATGGTCTTAAAACTTTCAACCCTAATATCATACAGCATGTCATCCCGATGAAGCCCCAAACCTTACCCTTCCAGCAGAAACTGAGGGAGATGCACCCTAAACTAGAACCGACCGTTCAAAAAGAATTGAATAAACTCCTAAGTTCTAAAATAATTTTTCCTGTTAGGCACACTCAATGGGTGTCCAACCTTGTCCTAGTTCGAAAGAAAAACGGGGAAATCCGACTCTGTGTCGATTTCCAAAACCTCAATAGAGCGTCTGACAAAGAAAACTATCCTGTCCCACCCATGGAACAGTTCCTTCAATGGGTATCTGGTTCCGAGAGGCTATCCTTACTGGATGGTTTCTCTGGATACAACCAAGTCATGATGTCTCCACCAGACCAACTCAAAACTACCTTCCGTACTCCATGGGGCACTTATGCTTATCGCAAAATACCCTTTGGATTAATTAATGCCGATGCCACTTTTCAGAGAGCAATGGACATTTCTTTCCAAGGATTAATTAATCAGTCTGTCGTAGTTTACTTAGATGATGTGACTGTATTTTCTAAAAACAAAAACGATCATCTAGCTCACTTACGAGCCGTCCTACTGCGATGTCATAAATACGGCATCTCCCTTAACCCAAAAAAGTCAATCTTTGTAGTAGAACAGGGTAAAATCCTAGGATTTATTATGTCTAGTGAAGGAATGATTATTGACCTGGAGAGGACTCAAGTCATCACAAAACTTCCCCCTCCTACATCCAAAAAATCCATGCAGTCTTTCTTAGGCCAAATTAACTTCGTGAGAAGATTTGTCCCCAGCTTCTCCAAAATGGTCATACCTTTACAGAATTTGATTAAGAAAGACACCCAGTATCACTGGGGACCCCTAGAAAACAAAGATTTTAATGCGATAAAGAAGGCCATAATAGACGCTTCGTCTCTCATGATCCCTGACTTCTCTCAAGATTTTACACTCTATACTTTTGCTTCCTACCATTCCTATGCCGTCGTCATAACTTATAATAATGACGAGAACGACGAAGTACCCATCGCCTTTATGAGCTCCTATTTCAAAGGCTCTGAACTTAACTATCCAGCAGTGGATCGGCAAGCCTACGCTTTTTTCAAAGCAGTTAAGCACTTCCGGTCCTATCTTTTGAAGTCAAGGAAGAAAATTATTGTCCCCTACCCTACCGTAATGAACTTGTTAGTACAGAAGGAGTTAGGAGAAAAGAGAGCTAACTGGGTCACCTCCTTGCAGGAGTATGACTTAGAAATCACCCCATCTCAGATTGTGAGAGGCCAAGGGTTATGTAAGTTGGTTGTTGATTCGGAAACAGGACATCAAGAAGATAGTGATACGTCAAACCTAGGACAAAGTGATCAAAGTCTAATCTGTTGCACACAAAACCTCATTAGTCCTTTGTATGACAATATAAGATTTTGTCTTGAACACAAATCAACTCCCCATCACCTTGACCCCGCTAAAAGAAGAGCATTGAGACTAAAGCCTTCCTTCTTTCATCTAGTTAATGGTATCTTGTTTTGTCAGAGTTTTGATGGTGTACTAATGCGTTGTCTTGAAAAAGACAAAGCATAAAAAGTCCTGCTAGAGTTGCATGCAGGAGAAGTTGGTGGCCATTTTGGTGGTGACACCACTGCTCATAAAGTTTTGAGAGCCAATTAGTACTGGCCCATGCTTTTTCGAGACACCCATGTCTTGTGTCATAAATGTATCATCTGTCAAAAAGCATCAGGGCGGTTACAAAAACCAGCCTTTCCTTTGCAGCCCGTTACAGTAGATTCTCCTTTTCAGCAGTGGGGCCTTGATATCATAGGTCCATTCAATCCTTCATCCTTGCAATAGCACAAGTATATTGTGACAACCACAGATTACATTACTCGATGGTCTGAATCTCCTGCGTTAAGAATTGTCAACACCATTCAGGTAATTGCCTTTCTAAATTCGAATATTATCACTCGTTTTGGTATCCCTGACTGTTTAGTTTTCGATAATGCTTCTTACTTTTTCTCTCTTGAGATGAGCAAGTTTTATTTGGAAAAAGGAATCAAAATGAAGTATTATGCTAGTTACTATCCCTAGGGCAACGGATTAGCAGAATCAACAAACAAGAACTTGATTAAAATTATCAAGAGAACTGTGGTTGAAAATCACAAAAATTGGCACAATGCGTTGTTGAACGCGCTGTGGGCTCATAGGGTAACGCCAAAATATGCTATAGGTAACTCCCCCTTTTTTCTTGCTTATGGAAGAGAAGCAATTCTGCCACCTCACATTCTTCTTGCTTCGCTTCAGTTGTCACGGAAAGTTAAAGAAGAGGATTGTCCCCCTTTAGAAAACTGAAATAATGCTTTGATGAAGCTAGAATAAGTAAGAGCCCAAGCTAAACGTAAGATAGATCAACATCAACAATTGGTTAAGAGTTGGTTCGATTCTAACTCTGCTTCTAATAGGAATTTTGAAGTAGGCGATCTCATCTTGAAGTGGGACAAACCACACGAGGGAAAGGGAGAACACACAAAATTTCAAAACTTGTGGCTTGGACCGTTTTTAATTGCTGAAAAGTTGGGACCTAGTTCCTTTCGATTGCAGAATCTTGAAGGGCAGCTTGACACCTATCCGATGAATGGCCAAGCCTCAAAAATATACTTTTCTTGATAACTACCCTTGTATATTATGTAAATATTTTATTTTTGTTTGCGTTTGCTTTTTGTTTTTGATTTTGAGTTGAATTTATCAGTTTGTGTCTCTTAAAAATACACATACATGTACACTGATCGATTCAGACAAAGACGAAATAAATTTTCCTCGCTGAAATAACTTCTGAAAAAATTGTACAAACATCAATGATATTTTGTTGAAATTTGTATCTGTGTTGGAAAAGTCTGTTGTTCGAAAGAAGTTTGCTGATTTCCATCCCAAAGTAAAGTTCGTCATGATCATCTATTATCTTTTTACGCTGTCCCTTTTCCATAAAGGAATGACTCAGAAGATGTCTCCCTGTATTAGGAAGTGTTTTTGCAAATAAAACATCTCTGAATCTAAATAAAGGACAGTTCTAAAAAATTCTGATGAGGTCTGAAAAAATTATGTTAAAATATCATGATTTTTAGCGTCACCCCGCTCAGCTATATATCTATGAAAAATAAAACAAAATAAATTATGAATAAGAGCTGTGGGAAGTGCTTGTAAACCCATCGGGATGCTGAACAGGTCCACTGGCAGTGGGTAAATACATGCATGGCACCAAGACAACTTTTTCGAGGTACTGAACAGGCCCGCTGGGAGCGAAGAAATGTCGGGTATATGAAAATTTGTGAAAAAGAAATCTCTTTTAAGTCCTTTATTCTGATCCAGAACTTCTTGGCAGGATATAGATGTCAGAGTGGGTTAAATGGAAACCTTGTCGAGGCTATGGATGCCTGCTGGCAGCAGTGGCCATGCCAACAGTATTGAAGATTTTATCTTTAATATCGTGACATGATGATCTTAAGATTGTTATCAGTTTTCATCTTTTGAACATTGCTGAAAAGATTGGTTAATGATGATGTTTGTACAATTTTCTGGTTGTTATTTTTGAGTTGAAATTTTCTTTGTTGTCATAATCTCAATTTGTTTCTTTTGACAGAGATAACTGCTTCTACCAGTGTGTCGCCATTGTTGGCAGCCAATTCACATTTTTCCATTGTCTTATAAGCTACCTACACCAATGTTTTGAAAACATCAATTTTTCATCGCATTTTTCAATAAACGACACTCTTATTTTTTGTGACATTTGCGCACTTACTTTCATTTTGTTTTCACGACTCTAAGCATGAAAACCTAATCTTCTGAAGTCGTATTTTGATCACTATTTGAACTTTCATTATCTTTTTGTCGATATGCCTATTGCACTTACCTTTTGTTTATCATTATGTAGCTGGAAGAACTTTTGAACTATACTCATTGGACATTCTTATATTGATTGTATCACTGGGTTTCATTGAGTTTGCAATACATTAATATTTGGAGTTGCATTTTTATTTGATTTACTTGACCTTTTGGTTTCATAAGATACATGGGTGTTATGGTTAAATCTTTCATATATATCTTTCTAAATATGATACCTATGTTGATTATATGAATACCTATTGGCACCTTAGTTAAATTATGGACATGAGTTGTTACAACACATTGGCACATGGTTAAACATATGCTATTAGTTTTACATCGTATGATTGATGGTTTCAAACTTTGGTATAACATTGATTAAACATGTTTGTTTATACACTTACCATTGTTTTATTGGTTGTTCAAATGACATGACTGTTAAATCATGTTATAGTGGGTATAACAGCTATGAATGTCGACAATGGTACTATTGACCGTAATTGTTAGGCATGGCAGTGAATAACTCCACCACCTTCGCACGATGGAATTTATGCCTACCACTTATCACCGTTCACTTCTGTTAGCAACACGCATCCTTGATCTTCTTTATGTATTGTGATCCAAACCCTCGATTTACCATGTGCTCGGCTCCATGGCACCAAGCCCTGTTAATGTTTGACAATGCCCACAAAGACTTGGAGGAAAATGGATGGCTTAGCTTGATGAAATGATTTGAGGGTTTTAATCTCTATGTAGCATGACAGTTTACCATGACCTTCGATGGCTGTAGAGCCAAGGTGGGTGATATACATTTGGAAATTGATGAGAAATTTATTATTTTTACCACGGGGTTACCTGCCACGGGACAACGTTGGTTCAATAATTGTAAGGTCGAGGAGGTCCCATGGACACTGTTGTTCCTCTTGTGACAGAGGTATGCCCATCTCTACACTTACCACGATGGCATGATACTTTGATGGTAATCAAACAGTTCGTGACCTGTGAAGGTCGATACGGACTTGTGTTTCTCTACCACCTGCATTTGCTTATGAGTTTTATGGGATAGCCACTCAATATGCCCTTTTAGTTTCATCGTAGCCTGTATAAAATGTTGAAAAGGTTCAAAAGGCAACAGCCTGATAGTAGCTTGGTCCACTATGGGATTATTAAGCTTATCATTGTTCAGAGCATGTCGGAAGAACCACAGTGACGGTGCTTTTTAGAGCTTGTCGACGTTTCGGATCCACAACAGGATCCATCTTCAGGACAAAAAAGCCTGAGGAAAAATAAGAGAGGAGCCTTTAATAAATAGTGAAAATTGAACCCTAGGTTTGGCGAGGTTTTACAAATTAGGTATTTAATTAATGAAATAAGATGATAACCTGACGGTGTTAAATAAATACTAAGTTAAGAAAATGCTAAATTTTAGGGTTGACCTTATTATTAAAATTAGTTTTAATATTAATATTGTGTTAATAAGGGTTAAATTAAGGTTAATAATGTTATATTAGTGGTTGGCTTAAGTGAAACCCTAGGTTTGAGGATGTTAATAAGGTTAATATTAAATTAAATAAGCATTATTAGCAAACTAGGGTTAAAAAGGTTAAAAATAGGTTAATGTTATTAATTTT
>JZKD02S0770230.1:67309-92607 GCA_000966675.3 Picea glauca
GTTGTATCTTCATTTTCATTTTCCTTCATGTCCAAATAACTTCATCAATCTTCTGGTCCAAAACCCATGACTAGGGTTGACATCAATGACAACAACCAATCTTCCAACAACCTAGGTATATATTTATCTAGTGATTTCCTTACTACAAATCAAGTTAGTAGCTAAAAACACAAAAATACACTATGAGAATATTCAACTCAAATAAAGAGAGTGGAAGCAATCATGAAAACCAAATAATGCACACATAAACACTAATATTTTTGGGTGGATAACCATGGAAAAACACTAGATGGAAAACTAGTAATGAGATGATTTTTTATGATAAACTTAGGGCTCCCATAATAGAGATAATGGCCCATTGAGAGAAATACGGCTGCAAAAAAAAAATGGCAAAGTATGCTCTACTGTGTGATCCAAATATGGCATGATTTTCGAGGTGCACATGCTTTTCCTTGATAAAACCCACATACATGTTATTGTCTCTAGTGAAACCAATGTACACAACCTCAAGGATTGCAAAAAAAACTCTATATGGTGCAACCCTTTCTCGTGGCTTCAATATTTTGAAACCCACTTGTGGTTGTATTTGTTCTCTCTTCTCCTTAACCTGATATCTATATGGAAGTCCTTATCCACCTATCCAAGATCTCCTTCAATCACAATCCTTCATGATCCAATCCACTGAGAAAAATTCCTTCTTTTCTCTAAATAATATCAAGTGTTATCAAGTATCTTCATCATTCACCCTATCCTTGCTTTCATAATCGTGAGTTATGACCTAAGCCTAATATCTAAAGTGATTGATAGTTGATATTAATTCTCACCTAACTTGAGATAAATGGATAATAATAAATTCTAACTTTTATCATTTTCTTAAATAACTCAATTAATTAATAAAATAACATTACTTTAATAATTTCTTTAATTAAAGTAAATTCTCAAGGATAGAATGTGAAAACACCTTTCTGATGCTACCAAACATCAACACTCCCTCTTACCAAGGAAGGTATTATTTACCACTCCAAGTTTGTCTTTGAAGATAAAAATTTCCCTTTAACCAAGGGTTCGGTAAGAATACTTGCAACCTGCTCATCTATGGAAATATACTAAAGCTTCACTACTCCATTTTGGATCCTATCTCGAATGAAGTGATATCTGATCATTATATGATTGGAAATTTGATGGAATGATGGATTCTTTGAGATTTTGATACAACTTTGATTATCAAAATATATCACTGTAGTCTCCAACTCCTTATCAAATAACCCTATAAGCAATTTTCGAGGTGAAATGGATTCAAAAATAGCCATACTCACTGCCATATACTCTTCATTTGTTTGAATGACTACTAAATAAGTATGTTTCATATTGAACCAAGTAATCATTTTTTATCCCAAGTTGAAGCAACAACCCAAGGCACTCTTTATTTATACTATACTCCCTACCCAATATAAGTATGTATATCCCCACAAATACACTCCATATCCTCCAAAATATCTCAATCCATATTCCAATATTTCTTTCAAGTACCTGAGCACATGCTTTGATGTTATCCAATGCACCTACCTCAACTCCACCATGAATTCACTCGAGGTGTTAACAACAAAACAAATATTTGGCCTGGTGTTGACCAAATACATCAAGGACCCTATCAAATTCTTACATATACTCGAATCCACCAACTCTGAATATGTAGTCACAACCTTATTCAAATTGGTTACCATAGGTGTAGTTGTCGGTTTACAGTCCTCCATCCCAAATCTCCTCAAGATATCAATTGCACACTTACCTTGACCGAGGAACATCTCTCCTAATACTTGTCATACCTATAAACCCAAGAAATAATCCATCAAGCCCATGTCCTATCTCGAACATAGTATATAAATATGCTTTTCACCATACAATAAGCTCCTCTATACTCATGAGAAATAAATCATCTACTATAGAACCAATATGAGTAGATATACCCCAACAAGTATGAAGTACAAGTTAGGATCCACCTCACTCTTGGTAAAACCCATATTGTTCAAGTATATGTCCATCATAGAATACCATGCCATGGTTTCTTGTTTGACTTTGTACAAGCCTTTCTTAATCCTATACACATGAGAATCCCTCCCATGTACCTCAAATCACTAAGGTTGTTCTATGTATACTTCCTCCTCAATGATCCCATTGAGGAAATATGTTCTCACGTCCATTTGATGTATCCTCCACCTCATAACTAAATAAATAGAAACAACAACTTGAATAGAAGCATACCCAGTGACTAGAGAAAATGTCTCCTCATATTCCACTCCCTCTTTCTTGGAGAACACTCTTGCAACAAACCTCACCTTGAAATTATCGATGCTACAATTTTCAACATGCTTGATCTTTTATATCCACGTAGAACTCACAACTAACTTCCCCTATGATCTTGGAACTATGTCTTAAACATCATTCCTCATAATATAGGTATACTCCTATATCATGGCATTCTACCATACCTATTAAACTGTCGCTTCCTCAAAACTTGAAGGCTCAAAATCAATGAAGCTACTCATAAGTTCCATATAGTTCTAAAACTTCCTCAGATTCTTGTGCTCTCTAACCAAACTTCTAAGAGACTCACTAACATCCATTGATGTCTGTAATATCTACCTTGGTCTCCTTATGGGAATGGAAGGTGAAAACTCCTCCTCTCCACCTAAAGTCTAAGCTATTGATTGTTGTTCATCCTTTAGATAATATTGCTCTACATCTAGTGTCACTGTTGATGACTCTTGATATCTCCTATATGCCAAGTTCTCCTCAAACTTAACATTTATTCTCACAACTATTTTCATCTACACTAGAATGAATAACATGTAATCCTTTTAGGTATTGTTGTACATGACAAATATACCCTTATTTCATGAAGGATCCAACTTTACCCTCTTCTCCATAGGCACGTGGATGTATGATGGAAAACCATATATCTTAAAATGTCTTCTCTCTTACTCCACTCCTAAGATTTCCTCCTATGGAGTCTTGTCCCCTAATATCCTCTGAGAAATCCTGTTTTTCACATATATTGTTGTGTTACATGCCTCTACGCAAAAAAACATAGGAAACTCTTGGTCATGTATGATATCCTTGGAAGAACTGACGATGGAATGATTATTTTTCTCTGCAACCCCATTTTGCTAAGGGTTCTATGAGATATTTAACTCCCTCTTGATCAATACCTCCTTGTATAAATTCTTCATGTCATTGGAGGTTTACTCTCCCACATTATCCAACATCATGACCTTAATATTATTTCCTTCCTAGTTCTCCACCTGAGCTCTAAACTACTGAAACCAATTAAATACCTCATCCTTGGTCTTCATATAGAAGATCTAGGTTTTACCAGAAAAGTCATCAATAAATTTCACATAGTATGATGATCCATGTACAAATTATACTGACATAATCCCACTCACATATGAATGGATAATATCCAATATCCCCTTGGAACTACTCTTGCTTCTTGGAAAAATATCTTTGGCATTCTTTCCAAGTTCACACCCTCTCCACACTCTATGATTCTCAATATTGAACTATGGAAGACCTATAATAATCCCCCTCAGAATTGGCAATTCTTTGTAGTGTATGTGTCCCAACCTCCTATTCCATATCTTACATAGGATTTCACTATCATGTACAAAATATTGAATAGGATTTCCATCCAACCTATATAAAGTTCCCTCTCTAACCCCATGGACAACTATTATTTCTGGACTATCTTTCTATGGATACATGAGTACTTTCCCTCTCTAAAAAGGAATGGGAAAACCCTATTTTCCATACCTTATACTGAGAGAAAATTATTCTTTTGGAATGGTACATAAAGCACATCCTGTGAATCTAACGAACCTCTTGACTCAAGTTGAAATGGAATTGTTCCCTCTCTCATCACTGCATACTTGGAGCCATCACCAATATCCACATGAAAAATTGAGTCCCTCTATGTCAAACTTATAAATAGCTCCCATTCTTTTGGAATATGAATATATGAACAACTAACCAAGAACCATACACTCCTAGTAGTTTTGTTGGTAGAAAGGAAAGAAACTAGTGAGAAATCCTTCTCAAGCTTTGTTGCATACTCATGTAGTTGTGTCTCTATTGATGTTGTAATATGCATATTTCCTTTTCCCCTCTTCTCTCGAAAACAATAAAGCTGCATAATATTCATTCTTATGCCATGATAAGCACTTAATTTTACTCAATTCCTTCTTCTTCCTTGGCTATGATGATCCTCCATAATTGTTACCCTTCTTTCTAGAAATCGTTCCTTTTCACTTCCTTGTCTTACTGACAAGGGACAAGTTATCATCACTACTTCCTTATCTATTTCTCTTACAATCCTCCTAAGTCTCTTACTGGATGTAATCATCCCAAAGTATCTACCAATATGGGTGTTTTTCCTAAGTGCATACTCACTTGAAAAATAGTTCCCATGACTTGGGAAGACCATGCAATGCCACATTCATGAGCTCTGTGTCCTTTTTTTTCTCCCAAATGGCTACAAGTTTATGAGTGATCATTATGAGATATATGGTAACATTCTCATAACTAAACATCTGCATCGATATGAATTTATTTCGTAAGACCATCTTTTTGTGAATGTTATTGCTTTGGAATAAACCTACCAAGCCATCAAATGTATCTTTGGCCATATTATTCTCGGATAGGTGAGGAATTAGATGATCCTCCACTAAATCCAATATGACCCTCTCTACTTTGATCTCCTTCTTCTCATGAACTTCCAAAGCTATTATATATGTCAATGGAAAAACTAATTTTTCCGCTAACTCCCAAAGGTCATACTCTAACGCCAAAGTGCCTCTTGTTTTCCAAGATAGAAATTTGGATTATCCATACAATCTATCTTCAACTATAAAACCTATTGATGTCATATTGTAGACATAATAAATTTCCCTAGAAATAACCTAGTACTAAAATTTACATTGTATTAACCTGTATGAACTTGTACATTCTTGTCACCATTGAAACATGTGTATGTGTGTGAATTCCCTTAATGAAACCCATGTATGTATGTTTTTGAATCCAAATAAACCCACACATGTATTCACATGTTCCTTTTTCAAACTATGTACAAATTTGTACAACTGCAAAACCCTAGTTCTTCCTCAGTATGTTTGTTTCCCTAGAATATGTCCTTTGATTTTTTCTTTTTAGTTATGGATATGCTAAGATATTCTACATACATGTTATATTTTTTACCAAATTACATGGATATAATATATGGCTTCATCTCAAAGTGATTTTTTTGATACCGTGTTGAAATCCTTACTTTGGCACATAGGTATCTTATTGTACAATGATTTCCTTACTGCAAATCAAGTTAGAAGCTAACAAAAAAATACATTGATGGAATATTCGAGTCAAATAAAGATAAAGGAAGAAATACTAGAAAACAAAGCATGCAAAACATAAACACCAATATTTTTGGGTAGATACCTATAGAAAATAAATCGAGGGAAAACCAACATTGAGATTATTTTCTTATGATAAAAGCAAGGCTCTCCTAACAAGCATAATGCCCCACTAAGAGAAATACAATTGTAAACAAACCTGGCAAAGTATGCTCTATTGTACAACCTTGATATAGCATGCTTTTTGAGGTGTAAATCCCTTTCCTTAAGAAAATCCATGTATACATTCTTGTCTCCATTAAAACCCACGTACATGACCTCAAGGATTGTACAAGAAATTTTGTATGATGCAACGTGTTCTTATGGATTCAACCTATTGAAACCCACTTGCAGATTCCTCTGTTCTCTCTTCTCCTTGACATGATCTCTTGAAACTTCCATTGGAAACTTTAATAAAATAAATGGTTTCCTTATCTAAATGTCTTAAGACAGAAGTTGTTATTTCAACTCTTTTCTAGGAATTCCTATGTTTTCACATAGATACAACTCACTCATCATATGAGCCACACCTCACCTCACGGGATGCTTCTTTTTTTTTGTAGCAATATTTTTAGACAACATTATATTTCTACCTTCAAGGATACAGAGGTCAAACTTTCCTTCCTATGCTTATTATTGGAAATTTTCACCCATTGGATTCATGTCTTATGCATTGATCCTTGTCGATTTGTCTTTGCAAGTCATTCAAACTCTGTAGAAATTGAATATAAATTAGTGATATAAATTTTTACACCAACCACTCTTACATGCATTCAATGGATATTTTGATAATTCAAATGAGGCAAACATTAATAATGAAATGGATTGGATTATTAGGCTTATGAAACCCCTTGGACCTCTTTTATCCCCCCACTTTTTGAATCATATCCCCCTTCATTAACACCCCTATTGTATCATAGTTATCTATTTACTTTTGTTACTAGTTACAATGTACAAATTACATATCTTGGTCCTCATCCATATTGATCATTATAGTCTCTTTCGATCTGACATACTCGCTCAATAGCCTAAATCAATTTTTTTCAATTATATTATAATTTATGGGGATTAAAACTAGGGATGCTACACCACTCATAAATCATCACTCCAAAAACTTTCCCACTCCACAAAGTGTTTACCAACTCTATAATAGATATTTCTACACTATACCAAACAAGTTATCCAAAATCACCAGGAAGACATGGAAAATGGGTATGCATGCTTATATAGGTTTTACAATGATATTCCATTTATATGTTACATACATGGATACATTTACATACAATTAACATACTCCATCTCATAGATACAGTGGGTACATGTTTCCAAAACAATGCCTAGGTACCACTATAATGCTTCTCTTAAGTACCAACTCCGGGAAAGGTACAAGATCAAAATTTTCAGGGACCAATACATCAAATCAAAACATGACATCATAGAACTGCTATAAATACAAGGTCTAATTCACATTACCATATGGTCAAGTCTTCTTTTATTCAACACAACTCACACAATTTTACCTTATTTTTCCACCATCATCCAATCTCTAGTGTTACCACAAAACTTTCGAAAGAACAATGACCAACTTCCCTTGGACTAACTGTTAGAAAAACAGGACCACAGACCAATAAAATAAAACAAATGTGGAAAAAAAACACAAAAGATACACAATACAAGAGAGACACAGATTTACGTGGTTCACCTAGTGTGGGCTATGTCCACCAGAGAAATTCCCAAGTCCTTCCTTTATTATTATCTATCAAATGAAGGGATACAACCTATAGAAAAACCCACTATAACTTCCTCTCCTTTATCTCACATTATCCTATCTTAGAATACAATATTCACCATCCACACTAGCTGTAATGCATTTCCCTCATAAAAGAGGGTTGCCTTCTAGGGAAAAAACCCTAACATAATCTCTATCATTAGATCTGTGATCTTATAATAGTGGTTTAGATTTACAATGAAATTACAATATACATTTACAAGGCCATTTTTCCTTCGAGAACTTCACCCCCAAACCCCCATTGGGGGACGCTGCCCCCAAACCCTCGCTGGGGTCCCGCTTGCCCCCATACCCCCCAGTCGGGGGGATAGCCCCCCCCGGACCTTGCAGAGGGGGTACCCCCCCCTCTTCACTCCCCCGCATGGAAGAGTGTACATAATTATGGGGTGTAAATACTTCATGTGGTATAAACATGACTGAAAGTAAAAGACCTCTGAATCAGGAAGATAATCAGGCTCCACAACCAAGAATCTCCCACTTGGAGACTGATCTCAATAACTCCATCATTGTTGTATATGCTGGACTCTAAACCTTCTTGAACCTAGAAAATTACTCATCTTCATCTTCATTCTTGAAGGCCAACTGAAACTGAGTAGGAACTCAGTTTCTCCTTGGTTACTCCCTTTGTTAACATGTCTGCAGGATTCTATCTAGTATGTATCTTTTCCAACTTCAAATGTGTATCTTCCAAGGTGGATCATATGAAGTGGTACCTCAATTGTATATTCTCAGTATTCAAATGGCAGGCTGAGTTCTTTGCAAGATGAATGGCACTCTCACTATCACAGTACAACCTGCTTTTCTCTTGCTTGTTTCCCAATTCCTCTATAAACCTCTGTAACCAAATCATCACTTTACTAGCCTCTGTAGAAGCAACATACTCTGCCTCTGTTGTTGAAAGTAAAAAAACCTTTTGCATTTTTGAAATCCAACTTACTGTTGTTCCACCTATAGTAAACACATACCCTATGGTACTCCTCATGTTATCTTTATCACCTGCCATATATGAATCAACATATCCTTGTAGAACAGTTTCTGAACCTCCAAAACATCATGCATGATTAGCAATACCTCTCAAGTATCTGAGAATCCACTTTACTTCCTCTCATAACTCCCACTGCATGTGTAATATCTAGTCTTGTGCAAACCATTGCATACATAAAGATGCCAACTGTTGATGAATATGGGACCCTAGACATGTATTCTATCTCCTCCTATGTCTTGGGACACATTTCCTTAGTTAATTTGAAATGGATGGCCAAAGGTGTACTAACTGGTTTTTCATTCTACATTCTAAACCTCTCCAACACCTTCTCTGTATACTCACCCTGAGACAATGTCAGTTTGCAATTTTTCCAGTCTCTTGTTATTTTGATACCAAGGATTTTCTTTGCATCACCCAAATCCTTCATCACAAATGAATTCAATAACTTCTTATTGAGCACATTTATATCATGCATATTAGACCCTGCAACAAGCATGTCATCTACATAGAATAGAAATATAATAAAGCTTCCATTTTCTAGATTTTTAAAATAAACACAGTGATCAGAATGGCATCTACTATAACCCTGTTTTGTCATAAACCCGTCAAAATTCAGATACCACTGCCTTGGAGCTTTCTTTAGGCAATATAAGCTATTCTTCAATCTGCATACCAAATTCTCCTTCCCTTTGACATCATACCCCTGTGGCTGCTGCATATAAATCTCTACCTCCAAATCCCCATGGAGAAAAGCTATTTTTACATCTAACTGTTCAAGATGCAAATATTCTACTACCACAAGACTCAAAATAGTCCTAATTTAAGTCATTTTAACAATGGGAGAAAATATTTCATCAAAATATATACCTTTCTTTTGTGCAAACCCCTTTACAACAAGTCTAGCCTTGTACTGCTTTTCTCCTCCATCTTATTCCTTCAACTTGTAAACCCATTTATTCTGCAATGCTCTTTTTCTCGTGGGAAACTGAACCAAGTACCAAGTCTAGTTATTTTCCAAGGAATCCATTTCCTCTTTCATGCCTTGCTACCACTTCTTTTTGGTGTCTACCTGCATTGCCTCTTCATAACATTCTAGTTCACCATAATCAGTCAACAATAAATAATACAATGAGGGAGAGTATTGTTCAGGGGGTATACTTAACCTCGTAGATCTTCTAACAACACTTACAGGTGTTTGAGGTACCTACTGCTCTTGTTGTTGTACCTTTTGATTTTCCGGTTCCTTTGGAATTTCTTTTTCAGTGATCTCATCAAGCACGGTGTATTCTTGTTTTTATTTTTCCTGTTTCTTTCCCTGCAACTAATCTTTGTACATGACCTTCTCATTGAATATGAAATATCTACTCCTAATGATTTTTTTTATTTTCATAACCCATAAGCGATAACCAAAATCATTAACAACATATCCAATAAAGGTACACTTCTTGGATTTTGCCTCAAGCTTTGTTCTATTTTCTTTATCAATATGGACAAATTCTTCACAACCGAAAGTTTTCAAAAAAGAATAGTTTACCTTTTTAGTTGTCCATTCCTCCTCTATAATTCTACCATCCAAAGAGCTTGAAGGCCCTCTATTTATTAAGTAAACAACAATATCTACAACATCTGCCAAAAACTGTAAGGGAAAACCAGCATGGAATCTCATACTCCTTGCACGCTCCTTGATTGTTCTATTCATCCTTTTTGACACACCATTTTCTTGTGGTGTTCTTGGAACTATCTTCTCTTTATGAATCCCATGGTATGAAAAATAATCATTAAACTCCTTCCTGCAATATTCACCTCCATTATCTGATCTGAGACACTTCAAATTTTTTCTTGTCTCATTCTCAACCAAAGATTTCCATTTCTTAAAAGTATCAAAAACATCAATTTTTTGTTGAATGCAATAAACCCAAGTTTTTCTAGTTGCATCATCAATAAAAGTAATATAATAATGAGAGCCACCAAGAGATGATAACTGAGATGGTCCCCATACATTTGTATGTAAAATATCTAACCTTTCACTCTTCTTTTCTTTTCCAACTCCGAGAAATCTGACTCTCTTATGTTTTCCATAAACACAATGTTCACAGAAGTCCAAATCAATTTGTTTAAGATCTGGCAAAAAATTTATTTTGTGAAGTATTTGCATCCCCTTCTCACACATGTGTCCAAGCCTATGATGCCATAGTTTTGTATCCACTCTTGTAGAAGCCAAAGATATAGAAGAGTCAGTATTACCAATACATAAATAAAATGTACCTACCTTCTCTCCCTTTGCTATCAATAATTATCCTTTGATGACCTTCCACGTCTTATTTGTAAATATGGATATACAACCTTCACTTGCCAACTACCCTGTTGAAATTAGATTTTTCCTTAAATCCGAAACATGTCTTACCTCTTTCAACAAACATTGGTTTCCATTGCATTGCTTTATTTTTACCTTTCCCATTCCAACAATTTGTCATGGTGCATCATCACCCAAATGAACCTGTCCAAAATCACCTTGAACATATTCTAGAAAATGTTTCCTATGGGGTGTGGCATGAAATGAAGCCCCTAAATCTACTACCCAAGACTCATAAATATTATCTACAAAAAGAATCAAAGCATCTTGTAACACATCACCTGTTACATTTGGTTCTTGATTTCTCTCTTGTTGTCCATCTCTTTGTTTCTTTGTATCTCTACAGTCTTTATTCAAATATCCTTTCTTCCCACAATTCCAACACTCTATCTTTCCAGGCTTAGATTTGGATCTTCCCTTCCTAGAATTCCCATTTTTCTCGAAACCCTTTTGTCTATCCTTTTGTCTTCCCCTATTCTCCATGTTCAACGCATTTCTTGATGTCTCACCTGTGCTTTTCCGTCACATTTCCTCACTAAGGATAACACCAACAACATCATCAAATTTTAAAGTATTTGAACTAGAGACAAAGTTACTTACAGCCATGACCAAGTTGTTCCAGCTTTCTAGCAATGAGCGCAAGATTAGAAGAGCCCTGACCTCATCATCAAAGTCCACTTTTACAGAACATAGTTGATTAGTAATCGTATTAAAATCATTTAAATGATCTGTAACAGACCCACCTTCCGACATATTCATATTAAATAATCTCTTCATTAGAAATACCTTATTGGAAGCCGAGGGTTTTTCATATAATTTGGCCAATGCGTCCCTCAAACACTTAGTTTTCTTTTCTTTGGAAATATTGAAAGCCACCGATGCTGCTAGGCTCAACCATATCGTTCTTAGAGATTTTCTATCAAGAATATCCCATTCTTTGTCCTTCGTATCCATCGACTTATTTGTTATTCCACCCAATGGTAGGAATAGATCCTTCTGATATAAATAGTCTTCCATCTACATCTTTGATAACTGGTAGTTTTGGCCATTAAATTTCTCGACCCTAAACTTTCCATGTTTCGACATTGCTCCCACTCGAACTAGGAACGTTCTTTTCCTGCAAGTTACCTTTCGCTCTGATACCAGTTGTTAGAAAAATAGGACTGCGGAGTAATAAAATAAAACAAATGTGGAAACAAAACACAAAATATAAACAATACAAGAGAGACAAAAATTTACATGGTTCACCCAATGTGGGCTATGTCCACCAAAGAAATTGCGAGGTCCTTCCTTTATTATTATCCAACAAATGAAGGGATACAATCTACAACAAAACACGTTGTAACTTCCTCTTCTCTCTCTCACTGTCTCATATATCAGAATACAATATTGACCGTCCGCACTAACCACAATATGTTTCCCTCATAAAAGAGGGTTGCCTTCTAGGGAAAAAAACCCTAACATAATCTCTACCGTTAGATCTGTGACCTTATAATGAACGGTCTAGATTTACAATGAAATTACAATATACATTTACAAGGCAATTTTTCCTTCAAGGGATTCACTGCGAACCCCCGTTGGGGTCCTGCTTGCCCCCAGACCCCCCAGTAGGCGGGGGGGTGGTAGCCCCCATGGACCCCGCAGAGGGGGTACCCCCACTGTTCACTCCCCCATGTGTAAGAGTGTACATACTTCTAGGGTGTAAATACTTCATGGGGTATAAACATGGCTGGAAGTAAAAGACCTCTGAATCAGGAAGATAATCAGGCTCCACAACCAACACTAAGATCCAAAAAGGAACTCTCTATTTTATTTAGGAAAACATATTTGTCCTTCCTACTATATTCTCACCATTCCACTTCAAAAATTAGTCTCCAATCAATGCTTGGCTTCTCGAGCAAAAAAAAAATCACTGTCATGTTAACTGACTAATGTTTATTGATCCAAGAAACTCGCTTCCATATCACAACCAAAAAAGTGTCCATGCTCCTTGAGTCACTTGTATCACTATTATCTCAAACAACAGACTATAACTTGAGAACCAATCATACCATTGGTATCACATAAATTGTTATAACCCAAGGGGGCCATATATGAGGTTAAATGTATATGATATGACCCCAAAGGGGGGCATATATGGCGTTAAATTTACATGTAATGTGTAAATATATATGTATTAGGGTCATCCCAATAGTAAAGGGGATTCATGCGTAGTGTGTGAATAGGTATATATAGAGATCATGCCTTCATTATTAAGGAGATGTGAATTGTAATGTATGCATGCAATTTGGATATTTGGAGGAGCTTCTCTTATTATTTAAGGATTTATTGTGTAAATTATATCTATTATCTATATTGGAGTTGTTCTCCATGCTCACATTGGTGTACATGGTGTGTAATTCTGGTTTATTTTGATATCTTATGCATGTTCTTCACAACATTTGGAACCAAAGCATCAATCCTAGGGTTTTTCTTCTTCAAACAAGTCATGTTGGAATTTTTCGCTATAACTTTGTTTCCAGGATGCTTCAAATAGATGAATTTGTAAGTTACTTAGAATACATATCAATGTACCTATGGTAATAATTTTAGGTTCTGGTCCATTATAATTTTGTATATATAACCCATGAAACTTAGGGATTTTTACTAGCACTGAATCAATATCAAACAAGACATTTTGGGAAATTTTCTATACATTTTTCTTAGTGATGTTTCAAAATGTAAAATTTGAATACTACTAAGAAAATATAGATAATTTCACTTGGTAAACATTTGATAGTTTAGATAAATTTAATTTTTGAGATATAGTATATATAAGGTAGGGTTATTTGACTAGTCCTATAACTAGTCTCAAATGGGTGTTTTGGGTAAAATAGTCATATATTCTTCATTGATTATCCAAATTTAGTGCCAGTAGTTCCATTTGAAAAATAACATTCCATAATATTTCTGGTACAAATTTCATAATCATGTATTAAATATTGGACATGTGGCATTGTATACAAGTTCTCTCTCCAAAAACAAACAAAATTCAACAAGATTTCGAAAAGTTACCATAACTTTCATTTGGTACATAAAATTTTGGTCAAACACATGGTATTATGGATAATACACATAATACTTATACATGTTAACCTTTCAAACTGAGAAGGGCCAAAATATTTGAAATAAATCAAAAGGAAGGTTGGCCAAAAGGATAGACTCCAAATCAAGGTTTCAAAAGTATTTTCACTTAAAACTATGATAAATTTTGATTGGGATGTTTGATTCGGGTGATTCAAAAGTCATTATAAAGAGACAACATATAATAGTATATTGGAAAATTGATTATAAGTATTTTATATCATTATTATTAATATACTGAGGTTGTAAGTTGAGGATTGGGGTTAAACCTCAATTAAGAATCAATATAATACGTAAATTTACAGGAGATGAAGATAAAGATGAAATCAATCCTATGCAATGGTCGAGGCTGGTAAAAATACATGATAGGAGTCCTTTAACAACAAGAATTTTTTGCTTTCGTTAATATCATTAGTGGTCGATGATAATTGATTTTGATACTAGATGGAACGTCACATGGGAAGAATTTGAAGAACTCTTCTCAAATAAATGGATTAGGGATACAAAAATGGAGATACTGTATAAAATTCAAGAATAATTAAAATAAGAACAATAAGAGATAAAGAAGAGGGGTGATGATATATCTAAGATACAAACCCTTAATGAATAACGTGTTAAGGAAGTTTTAAAATTAAAACATGGAAATGATAGAAAAGGAAAATGGGGAAATCGAGAGTCAATGAAAGATTTGAAAAATAAATATGAAGAGATGTAGATTATGATACCATAATAAAAAACTACTAGATGATTTTAAGAGATTACAATAATAAAAGATTTTTGTTTTTATCAAAATAAAAAAGAAACGAGGATATTGGATGAGGAATCTACCAAAATACTTGAAGAGGAAATTTGCAAGAAGGTTGAGGAATCCCTAAATACTAATGATTTAAAATTAGAAATGAAATCCATAATTGAAAAAGGATATCAAAATTTGATAAATAGGGTGACATTGCAGCTTTAGAAGGAGAAAGATGAAAATATTCAAGAAGGTCACCATAAGGTACTTGAATAAGTTGAACTTCATATGGAGGATGTACATGCCAAATATGATGGTATTATCTCCAAGGATAGAGTAATAAAATATCAATAAAAGATGATAGAGGATGTCATTTTCTCAAAAAATAATATAGATGAGATGCATGTGAAGAATGAAGGGAAACCACCAAATGGGAAACAATATCGACACCTCATTACAAGGAAAGATTTCAAGGAATACAAGAATATTGATATCAACATTAACAAAGAAGAAGATGGAATAATCATCAATATGCATGGAACAAGGCATCATAAAACCACTCTTCAACAAGATACTATCATATACCAACAACCACTACAAATTAGATAAGTTACAACAACAATACATGGTATCAGAGGAAAGAAAATTATGCAACAACTAGCCACCAAGAATTAAGACTAAAAATAATTGATGTTGGATGGATAGATCATCATCAATGGAATGAAGAATGCGGGAACATAAAAAAATAATATTACTTGATTTCATTGCATGTGAATCCTTTAACTGCAAATCTTTGAGGGAAAATATTTTTAAAGGAGGGTACTATGCTATGACCCAAGGAGGGCATATATGGGCTTAAATGTATATGATATGACCTAAAAGCAGACCATATATGGGGATAAATGTACCGTTAATGTGTAAATCTATATGTATTAGGGTTGGCCTAATAGTAAAGGGGCTTCATGTGTAGTGTGTGAATAGGTATATATAGAGATCATGTATTCATTATTAAGGATATGTGAATTGTTATTTATGGATTTAATTTGGATATTTTGATGAGGTTATCCTATTATCTAAGGATTTATTGTGTAAATCATCTCTCATATCTATATTGGAGCTGTGCTCCATGATCACATTGGTGTACATGGTGTTTACTTTTGGTTTATTAAGATATTTTAAGGTTTTGGTTCATGGAATAGATTGAATAGGAACCTATTGTACTCCAGGGACTAACATTATCCTAACTATAAATACTAAAGAACTGACCATCCTATGGACATATTTCATCTACAAGAAATCTAGGTACCCAACCATGGTCCTTGTAAACTCTCTAGTAAAATAGTTTGGATATCGGATGCATCCAAGTCAATCTTACATTCTTTTGGAATTCCAATGAGGAATTATAGCACAACATTCATCAAACAATATTTCACCAAGGAACAGCTATAGGGAGAAAAACACATAGTTAAATATTCCTTCTAGCTACACCACACTTTACTAGGTCGACTAAGGAATTATTTTTTCATAAAAAAGTATTTCCACATAGGGGTATACAATATCAACAAGAGATAATGATACATATGACATGAATACCATCTTCCTCCTTCATAATCATGCACATACTTGATTTCATTTTCAGGATCTTCCACATCTCTATTCAATATTTGTCATGAATATCCATACTACCCCTTTCATTTGTTAGAGTCACAAATTATAAAAAAATGACTTTCCTATCATATTGAGGTCATGAATATTAGTGTGTATGCTCACATCAAAAAATATAATAAGCAATAACAAATATAAACTATGAACATTATAAATACCTAATAGCTAGACAAAAAATCATTACCACATCGACAGGCATGCATAGTATTCTCTAAGGACATTTTCGGTTTCTTTTCTATGCTAGTTCCTTTATTTTGTCATCATCTCTTCGTTGATTTATAGAACATGGTACAAGAGTCTCTCTATGAGTTCCTTCTCTTGTGTTCTAGATGTATTCAACATGCCTTCTCATGTATGGACTAAGCTTACAATCATAATTGTTTGGCCAACCATAAATTTCACTTGCATACTACCATCGTGCTTCTTATTTTATTAGAGACATGGATATACTTGGTAGCTCCATTTTCATATTCTAAATTCAAAATTTTAGTGCAATACTATTCTTAAACATTCTATACTTCACTAAGAATTTTTTAGAGTAGTCAACTCTAACAAAATCTAGACTTACATATTGAGTTGACTAGGCTAAATATGTTTCTTTACAAAACTCAAGAAATTGAAACTAGTAGCTTGCACCAAATGGAAGGTCCCATTAGACAAAATTAGACAAAATGTCAATATCTTCACTATAAGTAATCAAAGAATGACTTAGAAGTTCATTTCCAAATCATTCTTCAAAGAGAAATATTTTTTTTCCAAATTATTTTTTTCTCACAGTCAACAATATCATTCCAGTAACATCTTAGTGGCATATGAATCATTATATTCTTAACAAGAATACTTTTTCTAGTGTATCTCTATCAGGAGGTCAAGTGCATCTGTTGATGTTCCATGTCCATTCTTCAAATAAACTCTCGATCTCCTTCCAAAAACACATGTTGCAAGTTTTCCAACAATACTTCTAAACTTGTAGAATTGTGGAGGCTCTTTCTATAACACCCCCGTTTTGGTATCCATAATGTAATGTAGTGTAAATATGACAATTACGATATGATCCAAATAGCATGGTTGAGGGACATCATATAAATTAAATTTATAAATAAAAAATACATTGTTGGATGGAGAAAAAGGGGGATGCAAATGATGGGGGGCCATGATTCCATGAGAGGCGAACAACAATGTACCAAATCTAATAATATTATAGTATTTTATTATAATCCAAAGTCATTAGATGAGATTATGTGTAAATCATATAATCCTTGAGATGTATGAAAAAGTAGTTGGGGAGGACTACCTTTAGTGCCAAGTCATAAGTTAGATACATGCATACTTGATCTTAGTTTTTGGAGAGCTTATCATCATTCTACCATAATTTTGTCCATCATTCCATCCATCTCTCTACCTCCATGATATTGGTGAAAATTGTAAGAGAAATGGAGCTAAGTCGGTAAGGGGGATCGATTGTATGACTATTATGAAAATTGATACTAAGCATCCCCATAGATCCGAGCGATGGTATTTCCCTATAAAGTCTATTCTAGTGCCAAGACAAAGGGGTGTGATGGACAAAGAGACTGCATTATAGAGAAGGGGCTCCACTTCTCTAGGTTGTGCAGATTGAAGGGGGAAAGAGATATGGGGATTGGGATGGTTGCATGAGTGAATTTCTTGAGAATTAGTGTGAATTGTCTTGAGAGAGTCTTTCTCTTCTTTGTGGACTCATAGTTGTTAAATTTTTAATAAAATAAACTACCTAGGCAAGTGTTTCTCATCACTAGGCACCTAAGGGGTGAGAAAGTGCTTAATGTGGGCCCTAGTCATTTAATTTGTGAGATGAAAATTAAAAGGTGAATTTATGATGTTAGTGAGGGTGAGTGAAGAGACATAAAATCTGAGCCACACATCTAATCTAATCTCAGTCATTGGATTAGAAAACTTCTCACCTACCTCATGAGGTCGATTAGGGTAGAGGGGCGCACCCATTCTTGGGTTGTTCATGCATTTTTGTTGAGAGAGAAAAAAGAGAAGAGAGAGGTCGAGCTTTGAGAAGAGAGATAACATTTGCAAGATGAGAGAATGTATCCCAAGGCATAACAATAGGCATGTATTACGAGGAAACAAACAACAATAAAGAAGAGTCCATACAATACGGATTTGAAGGGTTGTACAGCCATTAATGTGCACATATTTTGAGGAGAAGAGAAGCATAATTTTCTGGGAGTCTTGGCATGCTTTCCAAGGATTCCATACATCGTTATTAGGCACATAAATTGAGAAGGTTGCTAGGCACGTTTTTCTAGGTGAGAAAAGTCCGTACAGTCCATATGGACCTGCAAAAAAATTGAGGGTTGTACCACAAAAAATTATGGGAATGTTTTTATATGCATTTAGCATAGTTTTCAAGGTATTGCATTGCTAGAGATTTACATACTGTTGTAGCAGAAATTTTGCACGCAATACGATGACAGTCCGTACAACATTTAATGATGTGACAGTCGTACAGTGGTATGGATTTCTGGTTCAAAAATCGAGGAGCAAAGTTTCAGGAATGTCCATATAAGTTTGTAAATTCATGAAGATGAATATGTTGTAAAATAATTTCTCAGAAGCCCATAAATAACAAAAAGTGCTCTCTCATTGATTTTCCCATTGTGGGTTTTTCTAGGGTCGATGTTAGACCGAAAATTTTTGTGTCATATATTTTTTGAGTTTTATATGCTGTTGATATTTTATTTATGCATTATTAATGATGTTTAGAATCCTCATGTTTCAGTTCTAAATTTAATTTTTTGCTAATATTTATTTGCTGATATAAAACTAGGTTTGGGAATTAAACATTGGCTGAAAAATCAGTGACATTGAAACTGGGTTGCGGTCTGAAAAAGTTACATGGTATCAAAGATGAGTTGAAAGAAAGCAGAAATTTCAGTATTTATAAAGTTGGGACAACAGTCACTTCACAAGGCAGATTTTTGAATTTATTATTTTTAGCAGAAAAGGGTCAATGGCTATTGGTTTGAGGGTTGAGGACAGACTTGATGGGGCTGCAAGTTTTGGTGCTTGGAAGGAGAGGATGATCTTTCTCTTGCAAGAAAATGAGTTGTGGACACTGTGGAAAATACCACTACTCATCATGTTGTGGTACCTACTGATGCTACTCTTCTTGCAGCTTGCACTAAGAAGAGTATCAAGGCTAAGAGGTTTATTCTTGATGCCATCAAGGATCATTTGATTCCTCACTTGATGGGGAAGACACATGCCTATTATATGTGGAAGTATTTGACTAAATTGTACCAGAGTACAAATGGGAATCGAAAAATGGTTTTGACGGAAAAACTAAAGAGCATACAGATGACCAAGGCTGAAAATGTGGTCACATACCTTACTAGATTGACACAGGTGAGGGTTGAACTTGGAGCTATGGGGGAAGCCATAGTTGACAATGATCTTGTTAGAACAACATTGAATGGAGTTTCCAAACAATGGGTTGTTTTTGTGGGGGGCATTGTTGCTAGGGAGAATCTTCCCGGTTGGGAACATCTTTGGGATGAATTTGTTCAGGAGGAGACCCAAAGAGGTTATGTATATGGTATTTCATCTACAGGTCCTAAGGAGGAGAATGTGGCTCTTGCTACCACTAGCAAGAAGAAGTTCAAAAAGGGCCCAAAGTGAGGACACAAGCCCAAGGGTGGAGGGAAGAAAAACATGAGCAAAGTCAAGTTCTTTGCATGCCATAAGTTTGGGAACTATGCATGTCAGTGTCCAAACAAGAAGAAGAAACAAACAACAACTTCAACAAAGGTGGAAGAGTTTTCCACCAATTTTGACAGGGAATTTTCCTTGATTATGTGTCTATGGTCGAGTACGACTAATTTAGATACTTGGTATATTGATAGTGGTGCCTCTCTCCATATGAAATTCGTTCATGAGCACTTGACAGATCTCACATAGTGTGGAGATGCAGAGGTAGTGCTTGGAGATGACCGGGAGGTCAAGGTGGCAGGTTGTGGGATTGTATCATTTTAGAGGGAGTCTTTGCCTCCCATGACTTTGACAAACATTCTATATGTTTCGAGATTTAAGAAGAACTTAGTGTCAATATCTACTATTGAGGAGAAGAGCTATGAGGTCTTTTTCCATGATGGGCAGGTGCTTCCTTTTCCAATAGGGTCTAGCATCACTTCAGACAAAGTGATTGGTACTAGACATGAGAGGTTGTACAAATTTTTGTTCTAGCCATTGAGAGAATTGATTCATTCTACCAGTAGCAGTAGTGACCTATGTGAGCTATGGAATAAGAGGATGGCACATTTGCACCATGGGGCTTTGAGATTTTTGAGGGAGATGGTGACAGGAGTTCCACATTTCATTTCAGAGCACCATGAGTTGTGCAAGGGGTATTCTTTGGGAGAGTACACCAAGGCTTATTTTCTGAGAAGTGATAGTAGAGTAGCAGGGATACTTGATCTTATACATTCATATGTATGTGGCCTGATGTCTTTGACAACATTGAATGGTTCCCTATACTATGTTGTATTCATTGATGAATTCTCTCTGAAATCCTAGATTTTTTTCATGAAGACCAAAGGACAGGTCTTCATTCAGTTCTAAGAGTTCAAAGATCTTGTGGAGAACTAGACAGGGAAGAAAATCAGAGTCCTGAGATCTGACAATGGGGGTGAGTATACCTCCAAGGTGTTCATGGAATTTTGTGTAGGAGAGGGCATCATAAGGGAGTTGACTGCTCCTTACAACCCACAATAGAATGGGGTCGTAGAGAGGAAGAATAGGGCCATTGTTGTGGCTGCGAAAGCCATGCTACATCATCTGGGGCTGCCACTTTTTCTATGGTTTGAGGCATTCTAGACTACAATTTATCTACAGAACAAGAGTCCCCACAAGGCTGTGGGGAGCATGATTCCTGAGGAGGATTTTTCTGGGAAGAAGCCTGAGATGGGACACTTTCATATTTTTGGGTACATCACATTTTCATATGTCCCTTTTGAGAAGAGTACAAAGCTAGAGCCCATGACAAAGAGAGGGATGTTTGTTGGGTACAGTGAGACTTTAAAGGCCTTTTGTATATACCTTCCTTCCTTGAGGAAGATTGTATTGAGGAGGGATGTCAGATTTGAGGAGGACAGAGCCTTTAGGAAGTCTAGAGGGACAAAGAAGGGTGAGCAGTATTCACCACAGATTCAGGTGAGTCCAAAATAGACTACAGTGACACATAGTTCTGGGCCACCGGTTTTGGGGATGACAGGTTCACAGGTGATAGGGCCATAGGTTTCAGGTTCACATGTTACTGGTCCACTGGTTATAGGATCAAGTACTTTAGAGTCTAATTCAGGATCATTGTCTTTAGGATATGGGGTTGAGTAGGGAGAGCCCCCTTTAATGGACACTACTTCAGAGAGGAGGAATCCCAAGTGGCTTCAGGACACTTCGAGGGAGGCACAGGGTTCAGTGGGGAATCCTAGAAAGGCAGAGAGGGAGAGTAAACCTCCCGAGAGATTTTGCAGCTACATCATGATGGTGAGCAGTATTCAGGAGTCTAATCCTTCCACTTTTGATGAGTTCACTGGTAGATAGGCATGAAGAGAGGCCATGATGGAAGAGTACAATTCCATCATGAATAACGATGTCTGGGAAGTTGCTCCTAGACCTGAGGGGAATTCAATGGTGACTTCTAGGTGGCTCTATAAACTAAAGCATGTTGCAGGTGACAACATTGATCCGTACAAATATCACTTTGTGGCTTGAGGTTTTTCACAGGTTGAGGGCGTCAACTATGATGAGACCTTTGTGCCGGTTTCTAGATACACTTCGATCAGGGTAGTGATCTCCATTGCAATAGATGTGGGTTGGAAGATCCACCAGATGGATGTGAAGACCACATTTCTGAATTGTCTTATTGAGGAGGAGTTGTATATTGAGCAACCAGTGGGATTTGAGGTTCATGGGAGAGAGTCTCATGTGTGTAGATAGAAGAAGGCATTGTATGGGATGAAACAAGCTTCCAGAGCTTGGTGTTCGAGGATAGATGCCTATTTGCAGCAGTTAGGTTTTGAGAAGAGTGAGGCGGATCCCAACCTATAATTCAATGTGGTTGGAGAGGATCCTCTCATTCTTCTTCTATATGTGGATGATATTTTCATTATAGGGGCATAGAGACTCATCAACAACTACAAGGAGAGCCTTGCTTCAGAGTTCGATATGACTGACATTGGACTAATGCATTACTTTTTGGGATTGGAGGTTTGGCAGGAGCCTGGACACATCTTCCTAGGATAGGGGAAGTATGTTTGTGACATTCTAGGTTGATTTTAGATGGGGGATAGTAAGCCCATGACCACTCCCATGATTACCAACTGGAAGAAGCTTCATGCTTCTGAATCACATTTGGTTTATTCCACATTGTGTCGTGAGTTGATCGGGTCATTGATGTATTTGGTCAATACTTGGCCATATAATTGTTTTTTTGTCAACACTCTCAGTCAGTTCACAGTAGAGCCTAGGAGAGTGCACTGGGTGGCAACAAAACATGTGTGCAGGTATCTTTGTGGTACAATAGATTTTGGTCTGAACTATCAGAGAGGAGATGGAGTTCATCTAGTTGGTTATATAGACTCGGATTGGGCAGGATGTGTCAGTGACAGGAAAATTACTTTAGGGTGTTGTTTCATATTGGGATCATCAGTTGTGTCTTGGTTTAGTCAGAAGAAAAAGTCAATGGATTTGAGTTATGCAGAGGCTGAGTATATGGTAGCTAGTCAGGCCAATTGTGAGGCCCTTTGGCTTCGCAAGATCTTGGTTGGATTGTTCGGTGTGTAGTTGAGGCCTACTATGATTTACTATGATAATTAGAGTTGCATTAAACTCTCAGAGAATCCATTTTTTCTTGACCAGTCTGAGCATATCGAGATTTTTTATCACTTCATCCATGACTATGTTCAGAGAGGGGTTGTGGAGCTACAATACATATCTACAGAGGAGCAGGTTGTAGACATACTCACCAAGGCATTGGGTAGAGGCAAGTTTGTATTTTTTAGGGACAAGCTTGGAGTGGTGAGTAACACTTTCCTCGGTAAGAGGGAGTGTTAAATTTTCAATTAAATAAAGTACCTAGGCAAGTGTTTCTCATCCCTAGGAACCTAAGGGGTGAGAAAGTGCCTAATGTGGGCCCTAGTCATTTAATTTGTGAGATGCAAATTAAAAGGTGACTTTATGAATTTAGTGAGGGTGAGTGAAGAGACATAAAATATCAGCCACACATATAATCTAATCTCATCCATTGGATTAGAAAACTCCTCACCTACCTCATGAGGTCGATTATGGTAGAGGGGCACACCCATTCTTAGGTTGTTCATGCATTTTTGTTGAGAGAGAAAAAATAGAAGAGAGAGGTTGAGATTTGAGAAGAGAGACAACATTTGAAGGAGGAGAGCATGCATCCCAAGGCATAATAGAAGGCATGGATTATGAGGCAGTAGACAAAAATAAAGAAGAGTTCATACAATATGTATTTGAAGGGTTGTACAACCATTAATGTGCATAGATTTCTAGGAGAAGAGAAACAAGATGTTTTAGGAGTATTGACACGATTCCCAAGGCTCTTGTACATCATTTTTAGGCAGAGAAATCGAGGAGGTTGTTGGGCACATTTTTCTAGGTGAGAAAAGTCCGTACAGTCCATATGGACCTACACAAAAATAGAGGGTCATACGACAATAAATTCTGGGCACATTTTTCTATGCATTTGGAACAGTTTCCAAGGTATTGCATTGTTGGATATTTATGTACTATTGCAGTAGAAATTTGGCATGCATTACACGGACAACCCGTACAACATTTAATGCTATGAAATTCGTATAGTGATATGAATTTCTGGTTCAGAAATTGAGAAGCAAAGTTTTCGGAATGTCTAGATAAGTTTGTAAATTTATGAAGATGAATATGCTGTAAAAGAATTTCTCAGAAGCCCATAAATAATAAAAATCCCTCTCTCACTGGTTTTCCTATTGTGGGTTTTCCCAGGGTCGATGTTAAACTAAAATTTTTTGTGTCATTAATTTTCTGAGTTTTATATGTTGTTGATATTTTATTTCTACATTAGAATCCTCATGTTTCAGTTCTGAAGTTAATTTTCTGCTAAGATTTATTTGCTGATATAAAACTAGGTTTGGGCATTAAACATTAGCTAAAAAATCAACGAGACTAAAACTGGGTTGGGGTCTGAAAAATTTACAATAGCGACAACACGGGGGTGGCTTGTTATATAAATACTTGATGCAACAATGAGTATGGCTGGGAGGAACATCCCATGCAATCAACAAGTTGGTGTATTTCATTATTAAAGATAAGTGTTCTATTATTGGTGCTTCTATCTTGTTTATTATGTATGAAAATGGGTTAAATTGATGTTTTCTTAAAAAATATATCAACATCTTATATTTATGTATGTTTTCATGAATTATATGAGTTTTCATGTCATTTTTCATATATAATTCCATTATATGGAAGAGTGGAATACTTATATGGTATCATTGTTTAATGGTACAACGAAATTAAGGAAAATTGAGAAAATTTCCATGTATCCCACCATCCCTGTAGGTACTGGGTTGGTCGGATGCATTACATACAAGTATTAAAGAACAACTACAACACCTAGACTATATGGGACAGAGACATGATGCTAAGGCATACATTTACAAATGAAAACTCCATGGGAATTAACCGAATTTATGATATGAAGAGAGACCATGGAAGCAATTGAGTGAAATTGGGAAAAGCCCAAATTTATGGATGAAAGTTCCAAGATAAAAGTGATCATAGTTTTCAAATAAAAAATAATATATGTCATTTTAATCATAAGAGGGTCAAATTTATCCCAGGAGACAGTAAATTGCAGAACGAACGTGGCCCAAGTAGAAAAATTGGGTGAAAACCCTTGAATTTCGATAAGCAATCAGTGAAATTTGGAAAGGGGGTGCTCGATGGATGGGTGTTGAGGTCATATTCTCATGTATATTTCTGAAAGTGGTGATAGGAATATTAATTGTAGAGTTTCTATAACAGCCAAGGAAGAAATTATCTGCAGGCTCGTCTTCATGTTCTTCAATGATTACTTTTGAGGTTGTTTTTGTTTTAGGCTGATTTTTATTTAGAATTCTTCCAGACCTCAGTTGTACCTCTTGTATAGA
>JZKD02S0770230.1:92617-115603 GCA_000966675.3 Picea glauca
AGCTCATTTATCAAATTAAAGTATTAAAAATGCATAATAATAACTTGAATTTCAAAGATACCTTAGGTGACCCCTTTGAGTGGGAAAGGGATGTTGATTATATCAAAAGGAGGTCGAAAAGGGTGGTACTGGCATATAATTGGAGGTCAATGGTATGTAGTATGGGCAAAGAATATGGTCAAAACCGGGGACCAACAACATTATTTAAAATTTTGAGAACTTCTGGAATTTTTGGAAAATTGGGAAATTTTTCATACTTGCTGACTTGGATGCCACATGTTAGGTGATGTAGAAGTGGTTAAATTGAATACGACATTGGAAGTTCCATGGTGGAAATCCATAGTGACATGATCAGGGGTCTGTAATGCAAAGATGTTCAAAATTTGGCGAAGTCCCAAAGCCTTGTGGAATGTGGAATGAAGGATAGATGTCATGAGGATGAAAAAGTCATATTCCTCCACATGAATGATTGGAAAATTGGCTATGTATTATATATTTTTATAATTTGGAATGTGGGATAGTTTTCATGTATAATTGGTAGTCCTATTCCTCTACATGGATGATTGGAAAATATGCTAAGTCCCAAAAACGTTACGAAATATGAAGTGTGGAAGGTGTTTTACTCCTCCACATGGGGATTTCTCTGCATGAAGGAAAATTTAATAAGTCTCAAGAAGGTTTTGGAATGTGAAATGCAGAGTGTTGAAGTGTCATATTCCTCCACATGAACCAAAATTGACCAACTCCCAAAAAGGTTGTGGAATGTAGAGACCAGGAGGTGTTCTATTCCTCCACATGAAGTAAATTTGACGAAGTCCCAAAAAGGTTGCAAAATACACAGTGTAGAAGATTTTTTATTCCTCCGCATGAATTAAAATAAACCAAGTCCCAAATAGTTTGTGGAATTTGGAGTGTTGAAGATGTTCTATTCCTCCACATGAAGCAAAATAATCTAAGTCCCAAAAAGGTTGTGGAATGTGGAATGCAGATTGCAGGAGGTGTTCTAATCCTCTCCATGCGTATACCTCCACATAGGTATAAAGAGGAAAGGAAGATGAAGAAATAAAGAAAGAAGATTGTAATGATCCCAAGCAATTTTTTTTTCTTGAAACCACTAACTACCATTGATTTGATTGTTATTGTTGTGCAGGTTGCTATTGGAGTTTTGTCTTAAGGTTGTTCTAGTTATTTGAATGGTGTTCATACAAAATCAATCCAACACATGCAATATCACAAACATACTCAAGATATGGAAAGCACAAACATGAATCTGACCTTTATTATGAAAAACATGAATAAGATACAATATAGAGAAGATATGGAATAATCCTTAGATGGCCCTGACAAATAATAGATATGAGCTACTACAAAATGATCCTGCTAATACAAAAGATGCCTCCAAAGGCTGGATATAAACTGGAACCCAAAGATGCCAATAATAGATGAATGCTCAACCCCCTTAGGTTGCTGGTACATCCTACTGGTATTTCCTGCTGGCTGAAAGGGATCAATAATTTGGTCTGGCTGAAGGAGATGCTCAAACCATGCCAAACTCTACCAATATGTAAATCGATACCAAGGAAACCTCTCCCAGAATTATGAAGCCCAAATACTCAATCCTCCTCCATGAATGGTTGAAACCCTAATGCAGTTTCTGCCCTCTTGAAGTCATGAATCACTCAATAGGTCGTTCTAAATGAAGGACACCTTCAAATCCTCTGAAACTCTCTAGAATGGTAGGTCAGGCTATGAAAACCTCGTAGGAGAAGTTTCAGGTCGAGATCCTAGGTAAAACTCCCTAGATTTGAGAAATATTGAATAACAAGATGTCCTCCTTTCCTCAAGTATGTCCCAATCTATATTTGAAGATTTGATGATGATATCTCCTCAATAAAACCTCTAGAATGATGGTTGAGGACCTTCAAATAGAACCCATGTGTTGGAATTCCCCCAAGCTCTCCTGAATGGCTGAATTGAACTCCTCTTCAATTGATGGTGCTCCCTTGCTGGAAATTCCTGAACTGTATGGATTTTCTATCTTCCTGAACTGATGGGTGGATATGTGATGAGTGTAGAATGGTGTGGGTGGAGCCTCTCATCCTTGAGACCAAGCTTGGAACAAGTGAGTGGGTCTTTCACCACTGAGTTTCTCACAATTGTTTGCAACAACAAAACCCCCAAACTGTATGCTTAAGAGAAAGAACAAAAAATTATCAAAATTTAGAATGACTAATAGGTGTGCCCCAACCTTCTATTTATACTTTTCTTCTATTTCTCTGTTGAGTTAGGTTAAACCCTAGGGTTAACTCTTCCAACTCTTCTATTCCTTCATCGAGTTATATTTACTCCTTTTTTCTCCTTTTCAACAAGTGAACTTAAGAATATAACCTTAGTTTAGTTTACCTCTCCCCTTAGTGTGGGACTATGGCCTAGTGGGGATGCCTACGCCACTGAGTCTCCTTAATACCTCTTCAACAAGAGGTGGGGGACATTACAGTCTCCGCTGCTAGAAATTTCTTGGCCTCAAGAAATTCCAAACTGGTTTCTCTCACTGCTTGTTCATTTTCCCACATGGCATCCTCAATGGGTAGATACTTCCATCTGATCAAGTACATCTTGATGCTCTTGTTCCTAAGCCTCTTCTCTCGAACCTCCATTATCTCCTCTGGAATCAAAATAAGCTATCCTTCTTCATCCATGGGAGGTAGTACCTCAATGGGTGTGATGTGTTGGGTGATGGCTTTCTTAAGGCAGGATACATGGAAGACATTGTATATTCTATTGCCCTGTGGGAGCTCCAGCTCATAAGATACGGCCCCTATATTCCTGCTAACTCTGTAGGGGCCAAAGAAACTTGGTTGTAGCTTCTCTACTCCACTTCTTTTTATAGAATCCTACCTGTATGGTTGGAGCCTTAGATAGACTAAGTCACCAACCTCAAAAGTACGCTCAACTATGTGCTTGCTGCTTGGACCTTTTGTTGGTTATGTGCTCTCTATAGATGATTCTTCATCTCCTTGAGAATGTCTTGTCTCTGTTGTATCCAATATTGTACCATAGGTGCCCTGATATCACCAAAGGCAATCTCTAAAAAAGATAATGGATCATAGCTATACAGGGCCATGAATGGTGACATGCCTATGGACACATGCTGGGTGGTGTTGTAGAAATACTCTCCCAGTTACAACCATCTGACCCACACTTTTTGTTTCCTTACCACATAAATATTGAGGTAGCCTTCCACCCACTTCTTGACTATCTTGATTTATCCATCTCTCTAAGGATGGTAGCTGGTACTAGGGGTCAAGGTTATACCAACCAATCTGAACAACTCCTACCAAAATGTAGTCATGAACATGTTATCCCTGTCACTGACAATGGTTTTGGGTAGGCCATGCAAACTGAAAATCTCCCTAAAGAACAGTTCAACCACCTGTGTTGCACTAAAGTCGGTAGCTATGGTGAAGAAGTTTGTGAATTTCTTCAACTTGTCCACTACTACAAAAACACAGTCCTTCCCTTGCGTTTTTGGAAACCCGGTGATGAAATCCATGGATATGCTTTCCACTTGTGTTCAGGAATGGGTAAAGGTTGCAGTAGTCCTGCTGGGTGAGTGTGCTCATCCTTGTTCTCGTGACATGTAGTGCACTCCATGACGTGCTTAATCACATCCTCCTTGAGGCCCTTCCATGAGAACCTCTCTTTTACTTGCCTATACGTCTTATTGATCCCATGGTGCCCTGCCATTGGTGAGTCATGACATGCCTACAATCTTGGCCTTGAAGGTCGATCCAGGAACCAAAAAGATTTGGCCCTTGTAGTAGATGAGGTCATTTATAATCTTGAAATTATTTTCTTGTACCTACCCATCCAATATTTGGAAAGATAATTGATCCTTCGCATACCCCATCACCATATGGCCTTTCCAGTCAACTGATACACCTATCATGGAAAAGATGGATGGCCTCTTAGACAATGCATTAGCCACCACATTGTTCTTCCCTTTGACAAGCTCAATGTCAAAGTCATAGTCTTGTATTCTGCTTACCCATTTTTTCTACCTCTCGTTCAATTCCTTCTGCTCCAGTAGGTATTCGAGACTGTTATGATTTGAATTGACCACAAACTGTGCTCCTACCAAGTATTGTCGGAATTTGGCTAGTGCATGCATAATAACCAACATTTCTTTGTCATAAATGTTGTAAAGTAGTTCAGGACCCCTGAGTTTCTGGCTCTCATAGCAAAGAGGGTGCCTATTCTGCATCAATACGACCCCTATCCCTTCTCTTGAGGCATCACACTCTAAGGTAAAAGGTAGGCCGAAATATGGAAGGGTTAAGACTGAGCATGTGCTCATCACCTTACATCTTGTCCATCGTCATTTGAGCCTCCTCATTCCATTTGAAGGATCCCTTCTTAGTCAAACTGATCAAGGGTGCACACAAATGAGAAAAACCGTGGACAAATTTCTTGTAGTACATGCACAAGCCCAAAAATCCTCTCAATTCTATGAGTGTCTTAGGAGTAGGCCACTCCATGATTGATTTTATCTTCTCCTGATGTACCTGTATCCCCTTTTCTCTGATGATGTGTCCCAAGTAGAGCACCTATGTCATCCCAAACTCACATTTGGACTCCTTAGCATATAGTGATTATTCCTTCATGATGGACAGGATATGATCCACATGCCTCAGATGTTCCTCCCACATATTGTTGTAAATGAGCAAGTCATAAAAAAATACCAGCAGGTGCTTCCTCAGTTGTTTGTTCAACACATGGTTCATACAAGATTGGAATGTAGCTGGGGCATTGGTTAACCCAAATGGAATCACCAAAAAATCATAATGTTCGTAGTGACACCTGGAAGATATTTTTGAGATGTCCTCCTCCCTCATCTTGATCTGATGGTAGCTAGATCAAAGGCTAATCTTTGTGAAGTAGACAACTCCATGTAATTCGTTTAGCAAATCATCAATCCTTGGTATCAGGTACCTGTTTTTGATTTTCTTTTTATTCAAGGCCCTGAAGTCAATGCACATCCTCATAGTACCATCTTTCTTCTTTACCAACACTATTGAAGAAGCGAAAGGGCTAGTGCTTGGCCTGATGTGCCCCATGTCCAAAATTTCTTTGATGGCCTTCTCTATCTCATCTTTGTACTTCTTTGGATGTTTGTATGGTCTGGTAATGACTAGTTTGGCTCCCTCCTCTAGCTCAATAATATGCTCAAACCCTCTGTCTGGTGGTACCCCTAGAGGAATCAGTCCAAACACCTTGTGGTGCTTGTCAAGGATTTCTTGGATCTCTGGGGTGTAGTGAACCTTGCCCTACTCATCCACACGTGATGAAATCCTACATTCAACTGCATACACTATCTCCTCTCTTCGAAAGATGGCCTCCATCCTCTAGGTAATGACTACCCTTGCAGCATTCCATGTCATTCCCCAAAGCATTATCTTTCATTTGCATTCCTCTGTGAATGACATCTCCATGTTCTTGTAGTTGGTGGTGATAGGTACTAGTGTGTTGAGCCACTGAACTCCAAGGATGATGTTGGTATCTAGAAGATCCATGATATAGACGTCCTGCACCAGCTCATTTCTACCTAAGGTAAGTTTCATGCCCATAATATATCTATTACAAGGCATAGTGCTATCACCTACTACCTCCATTTTGAACCCTTCAAACTCTACTATGGGTATATGCCTCCTTTTTAGCAATGCTGAATTAATGAAGTTATGAGAGGCTCCTCCATCAATCAGAACTGATACCTTATGTCCCTGCAAGAATCCCCTCATCTAGAAGGTGTTATACTTGGGCACTTCATTGATAGATGCCAAGGTGGTTGTATTGTCCTGTACTATAATCTCCTCCTCTTTTGTCTCAATCATTTTGGCCTCAATGTTCTATAACTGGCCGATCTCTTCCTCCTCCTCATTTTCTAAAGTGACCTCTATGTAGTGCACTTCACCAAGACCCATGCATTTGTGTGCTAGGTTCCAAGGTTCTTTTCAAGTGAAGAAAATTTTCTTCCTCCTCAACTCCCTCTTGGTGTTCTCATCCACTCTACCATGACCCCTATCAAAACTCCTTGGGTCACATCCTCCCTAGTTCATTAAGGGCCTTGGGTCTCTTCTTCCAACATTAAGAGGTGGTCTGGGTATAAATTTTGGCTTAACAGCCAGTCCTAGATCCCTCATCCTCCAGATAGCATCCTGTAGGTTAGTAGGATTAAAAGACTTTACCCAACCTTTCAAGGGTTCCATCAACCCTTCAATGAAGAGCATCATGATTTTGGTTGGAGAAATGTCTTGCACCATCACTGCCAACCTCTGAAATTCTTCAATATATACCTGAGTTGTGCCTATTTTCTTGAGTTGTGTGAGCTCTCGGAAGTGTAGCTCCTGATCTCCTTGATCAAACCTATCAATGAGCCTCTGAGTGAATTCTGGGTAGGATACTATCTGATTGTGGACTAGTGTGGTGAGTCCATGATACCACCAATCATGAGCTTTTCCATTCAAGTACATAGTGTCAAACTTGATGGCTTCCATATCCCTTATGGGGTTAAGCTGCAGATAGGTATCCAACTTTTGCACCCATGCTTATGTTGTCATCTTGGTTGTACCATCAAAGTATGGGATCTATATCTTCCCTGCTCTTCGTTCAAACTCAAAGCAGCTCTTGTGGTTCGACCTAGGCTTATTTCTAAACTTGAGTTGGAAATATTGATTGAGGGACATCTTCTTTTAAATCACCATATCCAAACCATAGTACTCCTTAGTACATCGTGCCATTTTCTCAACAAAATCATCCACCTGTTCCAGCTGCCCCTGCTCATCTGTGAATGTGGGCATGTATGGCCTAGGGTTAGCCCTGCTACCCATCTTCCCATTGGACGTGCCTCCTCCCTAGCTTCCTTCAGATCTAGGATCTTTCTCTAGGTTATATCTGATCTCACCATGGGATCCACCAGATCCACTAGCCACCTTGTTCCCATACGTCTCACGGTCCTTTCCCTGATGAGTCATTTGCATTAATAGCTCGGCTATCCAGGACTGGTTCTCGTCAATCTTCCTTAGATTCTCATCTACCTTCTTCAAAGTTTTCATGATTTCGACCTGTTCCCTTAGGTTTGTTTCCTGGTTCTCCTGTAAATGGTGGACCAAGTTTCCCTCTATGAGGTTTAGGGTCTACTAGAACTTGTTAAATTCAGCTGCCAAGAAGGCCAAGCACTAAGGCTCACGGTCATCCCCTGATCCTTTCGTTTCGTCTTCTGTTTCACTAGTTGGTTTCTTTCTTCTGCCCATAAATATTCCACTGTACCTCTTCATGTGCCAATTCTTCCACGGGTTTGGAGGATCAAAGCTCTGATATCACTGAAATGATCCCAAGCCATTTTTTTTACTTGAAACCACTAACTACCACTAATTTGATTATTATTTTTTTGCAGGTTGCTCTTAAATTTTTGTCTTAGGGATGTTACAGTTATTTAAATGGTGTTCATACAATATCAATCCAACACATGCAACATCACAAACATACTCAAGATATGGAAAGCACAAACATAGATTTGACATTTATTATGAAAACAATGAATCTGATACAATATAGAGAAGATCTAGAATAATCTTCAGATGGCCCTCATAGATAGTAGATATGAGCTGCTACAAAATGCTCCCGCTAATACAAAATATGCCTCCAAAGGATGGATATAAATTGGAACCCAAAGATTCCAATAATAGATGAATTCTCAACCCCCCCTGGGCTGCTTGTACGTCCTAAATAATAGGTTGTTCTAAATGAAGGACACATCAAAATCCTATGAAACTCTCCAGAATGGTAGATTGGGCTATGAAAACCCCGTAGGAGAAGTTTCAGGTCCACATCCTGGGTAAAAATCCCTAGATCTGAGAAATACTGAATCATAGGACATCCTCCTTGACTCAAAGTTGTCGTAATATGTAGTTGAAGATATGATGATGATATATCCTCAAGAAAACCTCTAGAATGATGGTTGAGGACCTACAAGTAGAACCCACGTGTTGGAATTCCCCCAAGCTCTCCTGAATGGCTGGATCAAACTCCTCTTCAATTGATGGTGTGCCCTTGCTAGAAATTCATGAACTGTACTGCCCTGCTATCTTCCTTAACTGATGCGTGGATATCTGATGAGTGTAGGATGGTGTGGGTGGAGTCTCTCATCCCACAGACCAAGCTTGGAACAAGTGAGTGGGTCTTTCACCACTGAGTTTCTCACAAGGGATTGTAACAACAAAACCCCCAAACTGTATGCTCAAGAGCAAGAACAAATAATTATCAAAATCTAGAATGACAAATAGGTGTGCCCCAGCCTTATATTTATACTTTTCTTCTATTTCTCTATTGAGTTAGTTTAACCCCTAGGGTTAACTCCTCGAGCTCTTCTATTCCTTCATTGAGTTATCTTTACTCCTTTTTTCACCTTTTCAACAAGTCAACTTAAGAATATAACCTTAGTGTGGGACTATGGCCTAGTGGGGATTCCTAGGCCACTGAGTCTCCTCAATACCTCTTCAACAAGATGCGGGGGACATTACAGAGAAGATAGAAAGAAAGAAGAGGAAGGAAGAGAAGAAGAGAAAGTAAAAGAAGGATATAAGGAGGAAAGGGGAGGAGAAAATTGGGTAAGTAATATAAAAAAAATGGAGTCAAAAATGTGTTTTGTCCATAATAGGAATAAAATAACTCAATTTGGATGAAATTTAAAGGGTTTGTACACAAGGATGAAGGATACAAAAGTACCACTGAAGACCAATGTCCAATTATTCTACAATTTTCTGAAAAAAAAACATAAGTTAGTGGTTTTTAAAGATTTGGGTCGTGCTCAATGAGTGTGGCCCGGATTAAAGTGAAATTTTCATAGAGTGTTCAAACATCAGCCATGAATGTTACAAATGAATATTTTAGTCTAAATCCAAAGGTTTTGGAGTGGATATATTGAGACAATGCAAAATCCAATCTTCTCGAGAATTTTTGGGGGATTTTTGAAATCTTAGGAGGAGGAAAAGGGACCATAGATCAAAAATATGGAAAAACAAATTCTTCATGAATTTTTTTCTAGTTTTTCGCTATTTGGGAGATAGCTAGTTATGGTTAAAAATTTCAAGTCTAGGAAAAGTGAAAAAGTGAAAAGTTGGCATCTCCATATTGCTCTTGAAAGTGAGTGGAGAGTTAGATTCCAAATATGAAGGTTGATGAGTGTTTCCCATTAGAAACACTATATATACCCAATACAAAACAAATCCTAGTTCCATATGGATTTTCCTATAGAGATGTCTCAAGTTAGTCTCTAAAAATAATTGTATCAATATGTATAAAAGGGTAAATTGTAAATTTCAGAGAGCTATAACTTCTAACCCAAAGCTCAGAATTGAGAAAGAGAGAAGTCAACAAAAATATATTCATCATTATAATCATCCTATCCATCCATAATTTAGATCTCGGAAACAAAACTTTTTCAGAAAATTAAAGAAATAAGCTGACTCGTGACCTTAAAAGGATAAAAATTATGAAAAACCTTTCAAAAATTGCAAAAATGTTCTTATCTAACATAATTTTACTACATGCACATTTTATAGAGTTAAGGGTACACGAAGAACAAATGAATTTCATTATGATGACTAGAAGCATGGAATATTCCCAAGCAAATCATAACCATGCGGAAGAAGTGAAGGGCATGTATGTTATCTTGGGAAATGAGAAGACATAATCAAATGGGAATAGGAGCATAATAGAGCTAATAGAGATAATAGAGAACATGAAGAACTTAATAATGGAAATGTTTATTTGTAAAGCTAACAATGAGAGAATAATAAGATCCCAAGACGAAAAGAACAATATTAACACCCATTTGTTGCATATTCTAAACCAACTGCAAAATCAATTTAGAGTTGGAGAAAGTTCAAGACATGAGGAAAGATGAATATTCTATGTAAGAGGCAAGAATTACAAAGGATCCATGCATTCAATGAATATTAACATAACTCATAGACCACATCATTCACATTTTTATTTAGTAAGGAAGACATATTTATATGAAGAATCATAGCGTAGATCAAAAGTATCTCCTATCAGACATCAAAGGAGAAGGCATGAATCATATCACTGGCATGGATAACTCAGGAATCTCAAGCCACCAAAAATTCACGGAGAAAACAAAAAGGGAGAAGAGGTTGAAGATTGGTTTCTTGAAATTAGACAATATGTCTAGTTACAGAATTGTTCCTTCAAATTGGAAGCTAGAGTTTTCAAATACCATTTGGAGAAAAAGGGTTCTATGTTGTGGAATAAACTAAAGAAGTTGAATCATATCAATGAATATAACATCACTTGGGAGAAGTTTAAAAGATATTTACAACATAATTATTTTTCGAAGCATTACTGTGAGAAAAAGATGCAAGATTTCTTTGAACTCCAGCTGGAAAATATAACTATGGATGAATATGAAAGAATATTCTTAGAGTTGATGAGATATGTGGAATTCATAAAATATGAGAAGGTAAATATTTATATATTTCTATGTGGGATACCTACTTTTTACAAATATAAAATACAAAATGACGAGCCAAATACTTTTGAAAAGACAATATGAAAGGATAAGTACATGGATGAGAAAAGTAAAGGAAGAGAAATGGTCCAAAAATATTGGAAGGAAAACAAGACATAAAATGTGGAACAAAGGATTAGAGGTTTCAAGCCTCCTTCATATTTTAGGAGAAATACTAATATGTATCAACAAATCTAGGCAGCTCATAGTGAGTCAAAAATGGAAAAATATTTTGGAAAAATACCAAGACCACCGAAAAAACGTTGGGGGTTTAAAGGAGAGAATATATATAGAAATTGAAATCATAAATAAGACAAAATTAGGACTATTCACAACCTTCATGGAGATTCCATAGTTGAATATGTGGGTAGAAATATTCCAAGGATATATCCATCCCTGGAATATCGATGGGGATAAAATCAATCCCACGTGATTGAGGTGGAAGGTAATATTATCAATCATGTTGTTTATAGTTTAAGTGGATCAAGAAAAATACATAGCTACATTAATACTAAATTAGTGGATAAATTTCATTTCAAAAAGAGTAATCTTGAAAAATCATGTTTGGTTCAAGTAGCAAATAGACCCAAAAGAAGGATCAATGAGGTTTTCCAAAGTTGTCCAATAGATTTGAATCGAGTCATTACAATTGTTCATTTAAATATGACTAATGTGGCTTCTTATGATATCCTAATTTGAATGGGTTCTTATGTTATCCTAGACTATTATAATAAGACATTTACGCATCTTGATGAAGAAGTAAAACAAATCTTGGTAAAATGAATTCCAAGGCCCATTTGTATAAGATAAATTTCATCCTTACAACTAAAGAGATGTTTCATAAAAGACTATCAATTATTTGCAGATCGTGCGGAAAAACCAGCCAAAAATAAGAGTCCAAATATTGAATATTTTATAGTGCTCCAAGAATTTGAGGATGTATTTGAAGAGATTCCAATTTTTCCACCCAAGAAAGACATAGAATTCTCTATTGATTTAGTTCCTCGAGCTACTCCAGTATCCAGAAAATCCTTATAAGATGAGCACCCGTGAGCTAAAATAATTACAAATGTATATAGAAGAATTGTTGAAGAAGGGATACATATGCCCAAGTATCTCACCTTGGGGGTCTTTGTTTCTCTTTATGAAGAAGAAGGATGGGACCTTGAGGTTTTGCGTTGACTTTTGACATCTAAATAAAGCTATGATGAAGAGCAAGTATGCTCTTCTCATAATTGCTGATCTCTTCAATTATCCAAAAGGAAAAAAGGTATTTTCCAACATAGACTCGACATTAGGATACCATCAAGTGAGAATTATAAATGAAGATATTTTTTAGATAAATTTTAGAGCTATGTATGAGCACTATGAGTTGTAGTGGTGCCATTTGGATTAAAAAATGCACCAACTTGTTTATGTGCTTAATGAATTACATCTTTAGAAATTACTTGGATATATTTGTCATAGCCTTCTTTGATGACCTACTTATATATTATAATCCAAAGGAAGAGCATGAGAAACGTGTGAGGATGGTTCTACAAGTGCTAATAAAGCATCAATTGTATGCTAAGGTGAGAAAATGTCCATTTTACTAAAAGTAGATCCATTATTTGGGCCATATCATTTCTAAGGAATGCATAGAAGGGGATCCAGAAAAAAATAAATCAATAAAAGAATCACTAGCATCAAGAAATGTAATATAAGTCAGGTATTCCATGGGACATGTAGGTTATTAAAGGAGATTTGTTAGGGGATTTTATAATATTGTTCACTCAATCACTTCCTTACAAAAGAAGGAGATACAATTTAAACAGACCTCCAAATGCAAAGAAAAATTATTAAATATTGTTGATCCAAATGAGAATTTTTTAATGTGCATAGATTCATGTATGGAAGGGCTTTGTGGATTCCTTGGCCAAAATTAGCATGTGGTATGTTACGAGTCAAACAAATTCAAAGAGAATGAGAGACATTTTTCCGCACATGAATTAGAGTTGGCATCCATAATTCATTCTTTAAAAATGTGGAGACATTATCTCATAGGTAATAAGTTTGAGTTGAGGATAGACTATAGTGGTTTGAAATATTTGTTTTAACAACTAACATTAAATTCCATAAAAGCTAAAGGGGTGGAATTTATCCATGAATTTGATTTGGATATAAAACATATCAAAGGTAAGGAGAACAAAGTTGGTAGTGCACTCAACAAGAGGGTGCATGTACAAGACATATTTGAAAATCATAATTCTAGAGGTTGTAAAATCATACTAGCTCTATTTGGAAATTAAGGAAAGCATACAAAAAAATAAATTACAGTAGAAATACAAAGACTATCAACTAAAAGAGGATTGGGTTTTGTTGTATAGGAACAAAGTTTATGTTCCTTATTTTTAGAAATTAATAAATTTAGTGTTAGAATAAATGCATAGTGTTCCTTACATTGGACACCTAGGATATAAAAAAGCAATTGTAGCCATAAGAAGCCAATATTTTTGGCCAAGAATGAATAAATATGTGGCTAATTATATAGCCAAATTCCTGGAGTGCCAAAAGGTAAAGGCTAAGAATAGACATCCCATTGGACTAGTGCATCCATTGCCCATTTCTAAGTGAAAATGGGAAGTTGTTTCCATAAATTTTATTACCAAGATTTCGAGAACATTGAAGTAGCATGATTCCATCGTGGTAGTGGTGGATAAAATCACAAAGGATTCCCATTTTATTCTAGTGAATTTAACTCACAAGGAAGGAAACATTACTGAGATTTAGATGATGGAAAATTCTAGGTTGCATGGTGTGTCTAAGCCAATTTTTCCAAATAGATATTTCAAGTTCACATCAAATCTATGAAAGGTATTATTTAAAGGTTTTGGAACAAATTTAATTTTTAGTAAAACATATCACCTAGGGTCAAATGGCAAGGCAAAGTAGTGTTTGAGCCTGAAATGATCAAGGATATTGAATACAAAATGATTAAAATTAAAATGAACTTGAAGGAAACCTATGACAGGAAAAAATACTATGCAGAAAAGGGTAGAGTAGCCTGAGAATTCCAAGTGGGAGAAAATGTTTTCCTAAAAATGAAACCAAATAGAATTTCACTAAAGTTGGGAAGCAGTCCCAAGTTGGCAGCTAGATATTGTTGGCCATTCAAGATATTGACCAAGATAGCGTTATTTTCCTATGTTCTTGTATTTCCTACATCCATGCATGTGCATAATGTATTTCATGTATGTATGTTAAACAATTATGTACATGATCCTAACCATGTCATTGATTGGACTATGATTCAAGTGGAACCATAAATGGACTTTTGGGTAAAGCCAATACACATCCTAGATTCTAAAGTCAAAGTGCTACAGAACAAATCCATCTAGTAGGTAAAGTTTCATGGGACCTACTATGTCCCTAAAGATGTGGCATGGGATCTAGAAGATGCAATGCGGGAAGCCTACCCACATGTGTTTTGAATTTTTGATTTAAAAATTATATATACATGAACACCTATAGGGTGATGTGCACAAAGGATGGTGAAAAAACAAGGGGGAGGGGAATCTAACACCTTATTTTTTATCCTGATAATGTAATGTAATGTAAATATGAAAATTATGTTGTGAGCCAAATAGTATGGCCAAGGGAAGAATGTAAATGATGCAAATTAAAGTTAGAAATAAAAAATATGCCGATGGATGCAAGATAAAGGGGGACTAAAATCATCCGGGGTTATGAATCCATGAGAGAGGAATGATAAGGGGCCAAATCCAAGAATATTATAATATTTTATTATAATCCAAAGTCATTACCTTAGCTTATGTATAAAGCATATCAACTTTGAGATACATGAAAAAGTAATTGGGGAGGACTTCCTTGAGTGTTGGGTGTTAAGTTAGATACACACATAATTAATAGTTGTTTTAGGAGAGATTCCCATCATTATACCATCATTCTATCCATTAATCCATCCATTTGTCTACCTTCATGTTGTTGGTACAAATTCAAGTGAAATGGAGCCAAACCAATAAGAGGGATAAATTGTATGACTATTTTGAAAATTGACACTGAGCCTGTAGATCCTAGCATTGATATTTTATTGGCTAATCTCTATTGGAGCCCACAAAAACATGTGTGACATTGTGAGGGATTGCATTGCATAGAAGGCGGTCCACTTCTCTGAGTTGTGTAGACTAAAGGGGGAAAGAGAGCTAGTGATTGGATGGTTTCATGAGAGAATTTTCTAAGAATTAGTGGGAATTGGGTTGAGAGAGTATTTATTATACTTGTGGAGTCATAGTCCCAACACTTAGATGGGATGATTGTAGAAAGATTAGGTGCAATAATGCCTAATGTCAGTAACCAATTGGTGTCTTTCATTATTAAAAATTAGTATTATATTATTGGTGCTTTTATGTTGTTTATTATGTATAAAAATGGGTTACATTGTTGTTTTCTTAAAGGATAGTTCAACATCTTATATTTATTCATGTTTACATGAGTTTCATGATTTTGTATGCCATTTTGCATACATAATTTCATTATATGACAGAATAGAATAATTATATCGTATAAAATTAAAGCAATTGGATAAAATTTGCAAATACCCCACCATCCAAATGGGTACTAGCGTGGCTGGGTATGTTACACTTTCCTATCATATACTTCTGAAGTCCAACAATAAATTCATCTACCTGGTCCTCTTTAATTGCAGATGACAATTTTCTTCTTTTGCTAGCTGCTCAGACCTGCTAACGATGGCTACTTGTGTTAAATATAATGTAACCTCAATAGGCTGACTGTACATTGCCAGCTATCCTGGCCAACTATACCTTCATTTCTTGATTTGCTTGAGCCTATTTAGCTGAGCTATTTTTCCTTTTGCACAATACTTCTTCATTAACTCTTCTCATTGTACTTTCTCCTTTCATTCTCAATACACTGAATACTATTTCTGTTCTATTCTTTCTCTCTGCATTTCTTGCTTCACAATTTATCTTGGTATCATAGATTTAGTAGTAAGCCTCTTCACACAGGCTGGAGAGCAACACGACCCTCACAATGCAGAACTTACATGGATTACAAGAGCACGTGACACAGGCTTTTCACAAATCTTGGAGAGTTTTCTATAATACTCTCAAAAGATCCTCGTAGGAAGATCACATGAGGAAGAAGAGTGCTATACACTCAAAAGATTGAGCAAGCAGAGACTGCAGAAGGAGAAACTCTAAAGAATTGCGAACAATTTCATTTTCGTCAAAGATTCATGAAGAAGAGTTGTAGGAGGCAGGAACATTTGAAGAATTCAAAGAAATTCGTTCAAATATGTGAAAGATTACTGTAGAAGGCATAATCATTTAAAGAATTTCAGAAAATCTCTCTAATCCATCAAAGACTGTTGCAGAGAACATAAATCTCTAAAGAATTAGTGAAAATCTTTCAATTCATGAAATATTAATGAATTTCTTTCCTGAGGAGAAACTCTTTGCAAGAACAAAAAAGAACTCATGAAAGCAACCAAGAATGAGAAATCACAGCTGTAAGATCCGTCTGGCGATCATATCTGAGGAAAAAATTTAGTTTAGAAGGGATGATGAAAGTGCAGTAAAGGTGAAAGAATCGCAATCGTTAGATCTTGTGTAGATGACCGATAGCCATCAGATTCGTGAGAAAGTGCACGAGGCTTAGTCCTCTGGAGTGCGCAGCCTAGAAGAGATTCTGAGCCGTCAGATCTTGTTCAGAATAGTCGACAACCGTCAAATCTTGAGCAAACACCCAACAACCGTTCGATCTGTCAGGAGATGCACGAGGGTTAAGCCTTCTGAACATGAGAGGTGAAAGTCCTGAAAGAGTGAGCACATAGGGATTTCGACATTCGAGAGTTTGGAGGTTCTGAGGATGAGAGATCGGGGCACTCCATGGAGGATGTCCCGAAATAGCGAAAATATCACAACCGTCCATTTGTTGGGACACGTGTCAGAGATCGAGGAAACCGTCGGTATTTCAGCTACCGGGGTTTCAAGTTGACAAAGGATTTGTGTCACCAGGGGTCGCAAGTCACCAAATCACGAAACGCAAGAGGATTGTCCATCTTGAGGAGACGTGTGGCAACAATCCAGGATTTTGGGAGATTTTCCAAAAGGATAAGGACACTTTGCCATTTCAGCAAATCGACATTTCGGAGATCGGGATACCGAGAAGACAAAGGTTCTCTATATTGGGAAACAAGAAGTCCCGAAACCCAAAATCGCGAATTCAAGAGTCGCAAAATACCGATACACAAAATTCTGAAATAATTTGAGTCGTTGATCTCAAATCAAAAAGGATTGTTGATCCTTGAAGCCAGTCATGAAATTTTGGTAGTTCAGAGATTGGGGAATCGAGGAGTCAGAAGAGCTCATTGTCAGGGTTCGTGAAGTCGCAAAGCCCGATATCCCGAAATCCCCAAAAGAATCTGAACTGTCAGATCATAGGAAGATCTGGACCATTGAATTGTCCAAAAGGAAAATTTCGGCATTTCCCCGACAACGCTTTCACATATAGGTGCATGGTCACATTGCATGGAGACTAAGGGCCAATTCAAGTCTGTTAAGATTTCTTTAGCGTTTCAGCAATCGGAAGTTGGAGAAACAAGATTTCGGAGGACTCGTATAACAAATTTCTGAAGTCAGAATCGTGACGTCAAAACTCATGAAATCTTGAATCGCAGAGTTACGACGTCACTGCAAGAAATTAGTAGACCCGGTTTAGGCGCAAGAAATAGGTAAACACAAAATTTTTCTAATTTTTTTTTCTGTTTTGTTCAAATTCTTTAAATATGGCGACCTCTAGCAATTTAGGACCAACTCAAGGTCTGATTCTTTTTGGAAAGAACTGTGAGTTTTGGTCTCTTCGAATGAAATCCTTCTTGCGAGCACAAGAGTGTTGGGATCTAGTGGATCTTGTATATGTGGAACTAGATCCAACAAACCTTTCCACCATGAAAAACCAACAAAGAATTGCTTAGACAACTCAGAGGAATAGAGAAAATAAAGCTAAATTCAGAATTCAAAATTCAGTGGATGATTCGATTTTCTCAAAAATCACAGGCACTGGTACTTCAAAACAGGCTCGGGACATCTATAAATCAGCCTACCAAGGAAATGACAGGGTCACAACAGTTAAATTGTAGAGCTTGATGACGCAATTTGAGACTTTAAGAATGACAAAGTCTGAAAATGTGGATCAGTTTATGACCAGAGTCATGGGAATCGTGCACCAGATCAGATTGACTGGTGAATCCATCACTGATCAACGCATAGTTGAGAAAGTCCTCAGAAGTTTACCAAAGAAATTTGAAATGGTTGTTACAAAAATTCTTGAATCCAAGGGTCTATCACGTTTTTCAAAAGATGAATTGATTGGTTCCCTTGTGACACATGAAACCAGACTGCATCTCACAGATGAGTCAATCGCCAACTCCTTCAAATCTCAACTATCCTTCAGCAGAGGGATAGGTAGAGGAAGAGGTAGAGGTCACCAAGGACGAGGGAATACTACAACTGACCAACACTTGAATGGAGGTAACAGACAATAGAGCCATCATCAAAATTTTCAAGGTCACAGACAACAACGCCAGAATCAGAGTTTTCAGCCTCAAAGAGGCAGAGGGAGAAGATCAAATGACAAAACAAGCATACAATTCTATTACTACAAAAAATATGGGCACTATGAATCTGAATGTTGGGAGAAGCAGGAAGATCATCTCTCAGGCAGAGCACATTTGTCAAATCATATGGGAGAAACCTCAAAAGGTATGTTTCTCTCATGTCACAAGTTTGAAGAACAACCTAAATATCTTTGGTTGCTAGACAGTGGATGCAACAATCACATGACAGGTAATAAAAATTTACTTTCATCCATTGATTCTTCACTCTCATCTCATATTACACTTGGAAATAATTCCTTAGTCAAAGTTCAAGGCAAAATAACTGTACCTATTCTTACTAAACAAAATGAAAAGAAAGACATAAACAATGTCTATCATGTTCTAGATCTGAAACATAGTCTGCTAAGTGTAGGATAAGTCATTGAATATGGCTATAAGGTACTCTTTGAGGGAGAATATTTCAAGATATATGAAAAAATCCCAAGCAAAAAATTGATTTATGAAATCCACATGACTCAGAATAGGATGTTTCCCCTTACACTCAGAACTGCAAATTTGATTCAACCATATGCAAAAAGTGGATCCACCCTGAATGAAACAATGGTTTGGCATACAATATTTGGACATCTACCCCTTAAGAGTCTAATTCTTCTTCAGAAACACTCCATGGTCAAAGGTATTAACATCTTCAAAGAACAAAATTCCCCATGTGAATCTTGCATACTTGGAAAACATAAGAGAACTAGTTTTCCACAGTCCACAACTCAAGCCAAACAACATTTTGAACTTCTTCACACTGACCTATGTGGACCAATGCAAACAGAGTCCATAGGTGGTAACTTTTATTTTCTAACATTTATTGATGATTTCAGAAGGAAAATTTGGATCTATTTTCTCAAACACAAGTCTGAAACTTTTGCAAAATTCAAGGAATTCAAAGCAGAAGCTAAAAAACAAAGTGGAAAATATATAAAAGCACTCAGGTCCGATGGAGGAGGAGAATACAACTCCAATGAATTTGGAAATTTCTACAAATCACAAGGCATTATCATGCAAACAACAACTAGGTATACTCCACAACAAAATGGAGTGGCTGAAAGGAAAAATCAAACAATAATGAATATGGTAAGAACACTTTTGAAAGAGAAAATTTTGTCAAATATTTTTTGGGCTGAAGCAGTAGCATGCTCAGATTATCTCTTGAATAGATCACCAACCACAAGTCTAAATATGAAAGTCCATCAAGAAGCATGGAGTGGGACAAAGTTAAATGTTGCGAATCTAAAGACATTCAGATGCATAGCATATGCTCACATACTTTCAGAATTAAGGAAGAAACTAGACGATAGAAGTGAGAAATGTATCTTTACTGGATATAGTGAAACATCTAAATTCTACAGGCTTTACAATGCAATCTCCAAGAAACTAATTCTCAGTAGCGATGTAAAATTTCTGGAAAATCAATTCTGGAATGAATCAGAAAATCAACAACTGGACAGTTAAAATCCGTTGCTACCAAGTTCTGAAAACGCATAAAATTCAGAACAGTCAATACCTCAACCTGCTCGACCAAGATTTCAGGTACAAAGACAACCTGAAAACTCCCAAGATAACTCAACTTCCAGCAGAGACTCATCCTCTGAAATTCAAAATCAGAGAACTCGAAATTTGAGAGATATCCATCAGCAATTGGATGATTTTGTACAACACAACATTTTTTCTTTAATGTCATGTCAACCTACATCTTTTAAAGAAGCAGCTAAAGAGCCACATTGAGTTCAAGCCATGAACCAAGAAATTGACTCCATTGAGAAGAACAAGACACGAGATCTTGTTGATTTGCCAAGTCACAAGAAAAGTATTAGTGTCAAGTGGGTTTACAAAAGTAAACTCAGTGAAAAAGGGTAGATCGAAAAACACAAGGCAAGACTTGTTGCCAAAGGATTCTCACAACAACCTGGTACTGATTATGGTGAAACTTTTGCTCCAATAGCAAGATTAGACATTGTAAGAACTCTATTAGCCATAACAACCCAACATAAATGGCAAGTATACCAGATGGATGTCAAGTCATCTTTCCTGAATGGTTTCTTAGAAGAAGAAGTTTATGTCGATCAACCACCTGGATTTGAAGTCCAAGAGAAGCCAACCAAAGTATATCGGTTGAAGAAAGCCTTGTATGGATTAAAGCAAGCTCCAAGATCTTGGTACAACAAAATTGACCCTTATCTGATCAAAAGTGGTTTCAACAGAAGTCAAAATGAGTCAACTCTTTACACCAAAACTGATCAACATGGTAAAATTTTGATTGTATGTTTATATGTTGATGACATGATATATACTAGAAATCTTGAGTTAACAAATTTCAAACATGCCATGCAATCTGAGTTTGAGAAGATAGATCTTGGCATCATGAAATATTTTTTGGGGATTGAGGTGGATCAATCAACCAAAGGAATTTTTTTCTGTCAGAAAAAGTATGCAGCAGACATCATCAAAAGATTTCACATGGAAGAGTGCAATCCAACAGAAACCCCTATACCCCTAGGCACACAATTGAGCAAGAAAGATGAGGGCCCTACAGTGGATCCTACCCTGTACAAAAGTTTAGTAGGCAGTTTGTTGTATCTTACAACAAATAGGCCTGATATTATGTATGCAGCTAGCCTTGTTTCCAGATTCATGGAATCTCCCAAAGATTTTCACTAGAAAATGGCGAAACAGATTCTGAGATATATTGTAGGAACTCTCAATTTTGGCTTATTGTACACTAAATCTAATAGTTAGCAACTATCTGGTTACACAGACAATGATTTTGCAGGTAGCCTAGATGATAGGAAAAGCACCTCAGGACATGATTTTCACCTGGGCTCGAACTTGATTTCATGGGCATCAAAGAAGCAGCCAATTGTCTCAATATCTTCTGCAGAGGCAGAGTATGTCACTGCTACCTCAGCTTCTTGTTATGTGGCTGAAAAGAATATTGAAGGATATGTCACATACAGAAAAAGATCCAACTCCTATTTTCTGTGACAATACTTTAGCAATAGCTCTATCCAAAAACCATGTGTTTCACAAGAAAAACAAACACATTGACACTCGTTTTCACTTAATCCCTGAGTTAGTCAATAATGGTGATATCGCACTTCAATTCTGTGGTTCTCGAGATCAGCTCGCATATATCTTCACAAAGCCACTAGGAAAATATGTTTTTATTTTTCAGAGACAACACTTGGGCATAATCAGTGCTGATGTTTGTAACTGTTAAGTTTAAGAGGGAGTGTTAAATATAATGTAACCTCAACAGGCTAAGTGTACACTGCTAGCTGTCCTAGCCAACTGTACTTTCATTTCTTGATTTGCTTGAGCCTATTTAGCTTAGCTATTTTTCCTTTTGCATAGTACTTCTTCATTAACTCTTCTCATTGTACTTTCTCCTTTCATTCTCAATATACTGAATACTATTTCCGTTCTATTCTTTCTCTCTGCATTTCTTGCTTCACAATTTATCAACTTCTCTCTCACAACAAAGATGGGCGACTTTTTGCAAAGCTTGTTCTCTACGATGGTAGATGGATAAAGATAACTGCAATAGCATTAAAGCTATTTGGAACCTTCGTCCAAGCAACAATTTCTGTCATGACAATAGAGCAAAGGACAGGAGATCAGATGACACTATGATTTCAAAGGAAGTCGAGTCGAATATATTCACCAACCATTCGATGATTTCACCATCGAATTTATCACAAATTAACATTGAATTTATCACAAATTAACATTGAATTTATCACAAATTAACATTGACATCAAAGGTCTAAGTGCCTCTAGCTGATTTAATGGCATGTTTTCTTCTTTTATGCGTCTGACAAACTTGCAATCTTTCTTGTTCCTTTGTACTACATCGTAGGGCTCTACCATGTATGACATTCTGTACTCCATCCTTCCATGTTCAATAACTTCATTTGCAGCATTTTTTTCTTCACATTCTTAAATTATTGAGAACCTTCAAATTCACCACCTTCAAATTCACCACCGGTATGCCATACCCATATCTGCGATCAAGATATGTTAAAAGAAGCAATTCAAATGGAATGAGAAGTGGAACAACAACAACAGGACGGCAAAGGTTCCCAACCCCAATCATGAGGTGATACGGGAGCTGGTAGAGAGAATCGTCCTCGAGCCACAATGATATGAAAATTCCATATCAGTGCCACCAGGAGCAGTGCCATTGGAGGCTGAGCTTCAGCGTCAACAAAAAAAAAGGAGAGAAGCGAGCAGTGCACAGTGAGAGACTGGGCTGAATTTTTCAGTTGCGACCATGTCATGGTTTTAACAGGCACCATATTCGAACCCTGAAAACCCTGAATTTTTTTGGGCATGTAGAAGGTGAGTTTGCTCCTCTCTTCTACTTCCATCACTAGACAACGAACCCAAAAGACTGGACCCACAATGTAGAAAACCGTCCCCTCTAATCGCAGGCAAAGAAGTATCTGACTAATCATGACGCTTCTACAATTAAATTAAAAGAGTTATCTTATTTATTGGATTTGGAAATAAAAATAATTAAACTTTGAGTAAGCCTCGCTATACATATGGATTAAAAAAATCCTTAGTATTTTTACATATAAGGGTATATCATTTCACTTATTCAACTTTTGGACAACACTATTTTCAATGCCAAATTTTGTATTTGTATTATGAAATGATAAAATTTAGTTTATTTTATTCATCATATTGGATGTTAATCATATTGGAT
>JZKD02S0770230.1:137530-194852 GCA_000966675.3 Picea glauca
TAGATTTCCTGTGTAAATCATGTCATCAACATATAAACATACAATTAGTATTTTACCGTGCTAATCTATTTTGGTATAAAGTGTTGGTTCATTTTGACTTCTGTTGAAACCACTTCTGATCAGGTAAGTGTCAATTCTGTTGTACCAAGCTCTTGGATCTTTCTTTAAGCCATACAAGGTTTTCTTCAACCGATACACTTTGGATGGATGCTCTTGGACTTCAAATCCAGGTGGTTGATCGACATAAACTTCTTCTTCTAAAAATCCATTTAGAAATGCTGACTTGACATCCATTTGGTGAACTTGCCATTTGTGTTGTGCTGCTATGTCCAATAGAGTTCTGACAGTGTCTAACCTTGCTACTGGAGAAAAAGTTTCACCATAATCAGTACCTGGTTGTTGTGAGAATCCTTTGGCAACAAGTCTTGCCTTGTGCTTTTCAATTTGTCCTTTTTCATTTAGTTTGGTTTTGTAAACCCACTTGACACCAATACTTTTCTTATGTGTTGGCAAATCAACAAGATCCCATGTCTTGTTCTTCTCAATGGAGTCAATTTCTTGGTTCATGGCTTGAACCCAATGTGGATCCTTAGTTGTTTCCTTAAAGGATGTTGGTTGACAGGACATTAAGGCAAAAAGATTGTGCTGTTGAAAGTCATCCAACTACTAATGGATTTCATTCAAACTTCGAGTTCTTTGATTCTGTGGTTCAGAGAATGATTCTTTGCTGGAAGTTGAGTTATCCTGGGAATGTTCAGGTTGTCTTTGTACTTGCAATCTTGGAAGAATATTTTGAGGTACTTGTTGTTCTGAATTTTCTGTGTTTTCAGAACTTGGCAGCAATGGATTTTGACTGTCCACTTGTTGTTTTTCTGAATCATTCCAGAATTGGTTTTCCAAAAATTGTACATCTCTGCTGAGAATTAATTTCTTGGTGATTGGATTGTAAAGCCTGTAAGCTTTAGATGTTTCATTGTATCCAGTGAAAATACATTTTTCACTTCTGTCATCAAGCTTCTTCCTTAATTCGGAAGGTATGTGTGCATATGCTATGCATCCAAATGTCCTTAGATGAGCTACATTGGGCTTTGTCCCACTCCATGTTTCTTGGGGAACTTTCATCTGTAGACTGGTGGTTGATGATCTGTTCAAAAGATAAACTGAGGATGCTACTGCTTCAGCCCAAAAAGTATTTGACAGACATTTCTCTTTGAGAAGTGTTCTTGCCATATTCATGATGGTCTGGTTTTTTCTTTTAGCCACTCCATTCTGCTGTGGAGTATACCTTGTTGTTGCTTGCATGATGATGCCTTGAGATTTGCAAAAATTTGCAAATTCTCTGGAGTTGTATTCTCCTCCTCCATCTGACCTGAGTACTTTGAAAAATTTTCCACTTTGTTTTTCAGCTTCTGCCTTGAATTATTTGAATTTTGTAAATGTTTCATACTTGTGTCTGAGAAAATAGATCCATATTTTCCTGCTGAAATCATCAATAAACGTTAGAAAGTAAAAACTACCACCTATTGACTTTGTTTTCATTGGTCCACATAGGTCAATGTGAACAAGTTCAAGATGTTGATTGGCTTGATTGAAAGACTATGGAAAACTAGTTCTCTTGTGTTTTCCAAGTATGCAAGACTCACATGGGCATATTTGCTCTTTAAAGATAGGTATACCTTTGACCATGGATTTTTTCTGAAGAATACTTAGACTCTGAAATGGTAGATGTCCAAATCTTGTATGCCAAACCATTGTTTCATTCAGGGTTGATGCACTCTGTGCATAAGGTTGACTCAGATTTGCAGTTGTGAGGGTAAGGGGAAACATCCTATTTGGAGTCATATAGATTTCAGAAATCAATTTTCTGTTGGGTTTTCTATCATAGATTTTGCAAGATGCTCCCTCAAAAAGTACCTTATATTCTTTTTCAATGAGCTGTCCTACACTTAACAAGTTATGTTTCAAGTCTAGAACATGATAGACATTACATATGTATTTCTTTACATTCTGTTTAGTAAGAATAGGAACAATTCATTTTCCTTGAACTTTGACTAAATGATCATTTCCAAGTGTAATATTAGATGAGATTGAAGAATCAAGGCATGAAAGTAATTATTTGTTACATGTCATGTGATTGTTGCATCCACTGTCCAGCAACCAGAGATCTTTAGGTTGTTGTTCAGTTTTGTGGCATGAGAGAAATATACCTCTTGAGGTGTCTCCCATATGATTTGACACATGTGCTCTGCCTAAGAGCTTATCTTCCTGCTTCTTCCTGCATTCAGATTCATAGTGCCCATACTTTTTGCAATAATAGCATTGAATGCTAGTTTTGTCATTTGATCTTCTCCCTCTGCCTCTTTGAGGCTGGAAATTCTGATGTTGATTTTGTTGTTGATTTCTTTGACCATGGAAATTCTGATTTGGATATTGTTGTTTGTTACCTCCAGTGGAAAGAGAGTTATTTTGATTGCTCCATCTTCCTTGGTAACCTCTGCCTCTCCCTCTGCTGAAGGAGAATTGAGTTTTGAAAGCATTGGAGATTGAATCATCTGTGAGATGCAGTCTGGTCTCATGTGTCATCAGAGAACCAATTAGTTCATCTGTTGAAAATCTTGACAGCTCCTTGGATTCAAGGATGGTTGTTACCACCATTTCAAATTTCCTGGGTAGACTTCTGAGAATTTTCTCAACAATTCGTTGATCAGTGATGGTTTCACCAATCAGTCTGATCTGGTTCACGATTCCCATGACTCTGGTCATGAACTGATCCATTGTTTCGGACTCTTTCATCCAGAGAGTCTCGAATTGTGTCCACAAGGTCTGCAGTTTAACTGTTTTTACCCTGTCATTTCCTTGGTAGGACGATTTAAGGATGTCCCAGGCCTGTTTGGAAGTACCAGCGCCTGTGATTTTCGAAAAAATCGAATCATCTACAGAATTATGTATCCATAATTTCGCTTTGTTTTCTTTGGTCCTCAGAGTTTCCTGAGCAATTCTCTATGCATTTGTCATGGCAGTGAGGGTGGCTGGATCTGGTTCCACATATCCGAGATCGACTGGTTCCTAGCACTCTTGTTATTCCAAGAACGACCTCATTCGAAGAGACCAAAATTCGTAATTCTTACCAAGAAGAATCCGACCCTGAGTTGGACCTAGATTGCTAGACGACGCCATATCAAAAAAAAATTGCAGAAAAAATAGAGGGAAAAAATTTGTATTTACCTTCGATATCAGAAACGTCGATTTGTCGATGGCTGATGGGAGCTTATCGGGCTTTAATTGGCCCTTGGTCTCCTTGCAATGTGACCACATGCCTTGTGATAAAGCGCTACGGGCTTTTTCCCGTTTTTACCTTTCAAAAATGTCGAAATGCGAAAATTCTCCTTTGGACCTTTCAACGGTCCAGATCTGTTGATGATCGGACGGTCCAGATCTTATCGGGATATCGCGAATCAAGATTTCGTGAGTTCTGATGTCGAGTGTTTCTGACTCCTCGAATCCCCGATCTTCGATTTTTCGATGGCGCTTTCCTTTCGGGACTTTCCCGATTCCTCTGATCTTTGCCACATGTCCCAACAAATGGACGGTCGTGATCTCTGTTCGGGATTTCACAAATGGATATGACTTGGATGTCTCATATCCAAGATCCGCGAAATGTCGATGCACCGATTGACTCGTTTGACGAGATGACGTCAGTTGGGCCCCGAAAATGGAGGGTTCATCCTGTCGGGATTTCGAACTTTGTGGTTTTGAAGTGCACAAGATCCTTATCCTCAGGATTCACAATTTTCCGAATCCCGATCTGTCGATGGCCCTTTCCTTGTCGGAGCTTTTCCCGAGTCCCCGGATTTACGCCACGCATCCGGGAGAGATGGACGGTCCTGATTCCTCCTCGGGGTATCGTGACTTGTGATGCTCCAAATCTCTGTCAACGTGAAACCTCGAATGCCAAAATGCCGATGGGCGCTACAATGTTCACCACGTGTCCAAACAAATGGACGGCTGAGATCTTATCGCTATATTGGCTGAGATCTTATCGCTATATCGCGTATCGCGATTTCACGATTTTCAAAGTCTTGTTGCGACGGTCTTTCAAAACTGCGAACTCCGATATGCCGATGTAACGACTCTCGGATCTGTTGCCACCTGTCCTTTGAGATGGACTTCTCACAGGTCCTCTCGGGATTTTGCGATATCGCGTATCGGAGTTTTGGAGTGAAATCGTTTGAGCGTCCAACTCGCGATTACCGATTTTGCAATGAGAGAAGATCGATGGCTCACGATCTTTCTCGATCAACGATCTAGAATGACTCGTGATTTCACGATTCATGAATTCTCACGATAGTCTTCTGTCCTTTCACCTTGCGAGTCACGAAGTGCCGGGATCTTGCCACGTGTTTCTTGATGGACGGTCAAGATGACGTCGGGATTTCACAAGTCAAAAAATTCTCCGGTGCACTCCAAACGACTAACCGTCGTTCACCTTCTTGCTGATCTAACGACTGTTGGGCCTTTGCACAAGATCTGACAGTTGAAACTCTTTCACCTTTTCCACGCTCTCCTCGTCCCTTCTGGACTGGTTTCCCGCTCTGGATTCGTTTGCAGGATGACTCTTATGGCCGTAATGGTTGTTCCTTTCACCTGTTGAAGAAGGATTCGTGAATCTTTCAAAGATTTTAAAGAAATACACGAATTCTTTGTTATCTTCTACAATCTTTGACAGATTTGAGCGATTTCCCATAAATCTTTAAACGATTTTGCCTTCTACATGAATCTTTAACAATTTTGAACGTTTTCTTCGAGTTCTTTAAGCGAACTTCCGTTCTGCATCTCTTCTTCGTCAATCTTTGACGATTCTTGAAAAATTGTGCAGGTTTCTTTAAAGTTTCTTCTTCTGCGTTCTCTTCATCCAGGATCTTTTGAGCGTTGTATACTCTGCAACCTCCGCAAGATTCTTATGATGATCTTTTGAGAGTATTGCAGATAGCTCTCCAAGCCTTGTGAAAATTCCGTGCCACGTGCTCTCAAGATGCGTGTAAGATCTGCACTATGAGGATCGTGTTGCTCTCCCGACTGTGTGAAGAGGCTTACTGTTGAAGCTCTGATACCATCATAAATTGTGAAGCAAAAGAGAAGTGCAGAGAGAAGAGAATAGAACAGTATATTGAAATGTATGAAGAAGTACAGAACGTACAGAATGTACAGGACGCGATTACAATGCAAGAAGGTTGAGCTAAATATGCTCAAGAAAGACAAGAATAGAAAGTACAACTGTCGAGTACAACTGGCAGTGTATAGTCAAACTGTTAAGGGTACAATATATTTAACAGTCACTGCACATGAATACCTAAAGTTTGGACATATTTATATAGTATGACGAACATGCAATCTCTCATTTAAAAAAGAGAATCAGAAAAGTGGAGTCACGTCTGTCAATGGAGATACCAGAATTGATTTCCACACTTTTAGAGAAAACATTGTCCCTACGTTTTAGATTCTCATTATTCTTTCCTCCACTTAATAATTAGATTCTCATTATCCTTTCCTCCACTTCAGAAAATATACCTACATATAACATAGAAAATATTATACTTTTAAATAACTGGAATATGAGTGATATTTCGTAAGTTTTTAAAGTTTGCAATTCTTTTTAACCTTGGAATATGATTTAAAATTTGTTTTTAAATACTGTATTTAGTAAAACTCTTACGGAAGATATTGGTATAATATCTTAATATGTTAACTATTGTTTTTTTGAATATTAATAGAATTTTTGAGTTTAGTTAAATTGAATGAGGTTCTTACTAATTTAATATTTCTATCTGAATGTATTCTTAAGTAGTGATTGTTATATTCATTGATGATGATGAATACTTTTTTCATAAGGAAAAAAAATTATAATAGAAAATATAACTATTCTTTTACAATCACTATCAAAAGTTTATATTTCTCAATCACTAGATGTTGTATTACAGTTATTGATTACAAAATATCATATCAAACCTACAGAGGTAGGAAGCTCTATAATATAGTCTCCAAAATATTACATCTTCTTTGTACAGACAAAAATAACAGTTTTTTTTTTCCATGCATGTGCATCTGTAAAGTTTAAACAATGGCTAATCTACCAAAAAATTATTTTTGTCCTTCAGTAACCACTACATACTATAAACCATGTTCCTCAAGAGATAGTTTTGCTTTTGAAATTTGATGATCTTCCACATTGAATACTCTCTATATATGTTGAGCTTTAAGTTGTGAAAATTTCCTACTGAGATCTCTAATCTTTTTCATCCACGGCTACAAGGAGACCACCTGAAGTAAAGTAGTTAATAATCACCTTTGAATCACCTACTAGTTGCAACCTTGTTACCTTTTTGTAATAAGAAAAGAATAATATACACCACAATGCTAAAAGTTCAACCTTGGTATTAGTACCACTACCACAATTCAGTTTGATTCTATAAGTACCCAACGCTGAACATTTTAATACAACTCCTCCTCCACATTTCACACCCCTATCTTGTGAAGCACCATGAAAGAAACCCACATCTAGGTCCCAGATAAGTAAAGGTGGTCTATCAATCCTCCCATCCTTAGTGGTGTGTCCTACTTTTGTTTCTCCCAAATATTGTAGAATACTAGAACAAACTATGTCCATATTCACAGTCCTATCTTCAAAGATAACAAGATTTCTATGTTTCCAGATGCCCCAATAGATAAAAAATGGAATTTCTATCCTTTCACCCTTTAGTATTTTCGAGTTAAGAATACAATCAATAGAGTTCACTCCTTCCCAAACACCATCCAATTTTAATTCCTTAAGCATTAAATATCAAATATCTTTTGTAAAGTTACACTCGACAAAGCGGTGATACACAGTCTCCTTACAATTCCCTTAGAGAATACATCTACTAGGACCATGAATCCCTATTTTAACTAAGATTTTCCAAGCGAGAATTCTTTGTTCTAACAATAACCACATAAAAAGTTTAACTTTTAATGGAAACTGTGAGTGCCAGATATCATTATATCAAAAATCAAGTTCAGTCAATACATCCTCCATCATTTGAACTTCATAGGCTTTCTTTTCACTTACTTGACCACTTTTGGTATCCTAGGACCACAATAATAAGTCTTTGTCATTATTATGTTCAACACCCGAACTAGATAATCCTTTAATATAGTTATTCCATTCATCTTTTGAATCTCCTTCCAATCCTAATACCTTTGCCTTTATGCATCCTATATGTCTAGAATTTTCCAAATCAAAAATTTCTACTTGTGTCGGAAATTCTAATCCTAGATCCTTTAGTATTAAGAAAAGATTCCTTGAGAGTTGATAATAGGTATTAGACCCAACCATGGGCTCAGTACCAATTCCGATATTCCTCCCATCTTCTAGCTTCTAGATCATCCAATCATTTAAAATAGTTAAATACAATGTGAGTTCCCTCCAAATATTAGAACCCCAAATCCACTTTCTGCTTTTGTGCCTAAGACATTTAGCCAGAGACTTCTTCCTAATATATTTACTAACAATTAACGAATTCCAAAGCCTAGGTACCATTAGACACCTCCATAAAAAATTTGTTCCAAGGGATTTTCCAAAAGTATAGATATTTTTTATACCCAAGCCCCCCACCCATCCAAATTTTTAGGTTTAGATATCTTTTCCGATCTTATCAAATGAATCCCTTCTTTTACCTTATTGCCATACCACATAAAACTAAATATTCCCCTTATGATAATATTGAGTATACTTTTTGGAATCTTGGCGAGAGAAATCCAATATACAAGTATACTTTCAAGTATTTCTTTAACAAGTGTAACCCTTCCCCTAAGCTTAACCATCTTAGGCTCCAATTTGCAATCATTTTCTCAAACTTTCTCACCAACCAATACCAATCGGCCTTAGTATAATGGTTGGGATTTAGAAAACAACCAAGATACTTGAAACCTGCATCTACTAATTATACATCAAAAGGCAGAACTTCCTTCAACAAAGATAAATCCTTTGTTGTCCATCCAGCTTCAAGAAACATTGATTTATGTGGACTAAAGGCCATTCCAGTTGCTTTATTGAATAATTTTAATAGATCATTATATAAATTCCACTCAACAAAATTTTTATTTCAAAACAGAATAATATCATCAACAAACATCAGATGAGTAATGTAAATCCATCTAGCCACATGAATACCTTCTAGGTTCTTATCTCTAACCTCCTCCTTTATAGCTTTGCTTAAGCCTTCCACAACAAGAAGAAAGAGTAAAGGGGATAATGGGAACCCTTGTCTTAATCCCCTTGTACTTTTAAAGAACTTTGTCGGCTTTCCATTAATCAATGCATCAAATTTTGTATAGACTACATGCCCCATGATCCAATCAGTTTCTTCTAAGCTCATTCCCACCTGTAATAGCACAAGTCTTAAGAAACCCCAGTCAACTCTTCCATATGCCTTTATCATGTCTAGTTTAAGTACCATAGTTTTGATATTTTAAACCTTAATACTATGCAAATCTTTTTGTACTATGCCAATAGCATTAATGATTTTCCTTATGATAATGATGGTTAACCTCTAGTGAAGATAACTCATTACTTGAACTTCTTTAAAATGTTATTTTGATACTCCAAAAACATTAGAAGAAGAGTTTCAAAATGGTTGTAATTTTGATGGTCACTAATATATTTATATTTGTGTTTGTTTTAATGATCAAATCTATTATAATTTAATGATTAATTAGTATTGAAGATAAAATCTCATTTATCATAGACTATTATTAAAAACTGCTACATAAATTATTATTAGGGAAAACCTCTTTTTTTTTTTAACTAATCAATCAATAGTGTGAAGTCTTACTCTAGTATTCACACAAGAAAACCAAATTTCCATCATCTCTTCTTATTAGTATATAATTTTTAAAAAATATATATAAACATTTTTCAGTTATTTTTATTGACATTGTTAGATATATTTTATATGGTTATATTTTTTAATTATTTTAGATTTTTTGAAATATTGTTTTAAGAGTAATAAACATTATTTTTTTTAAGTGAGTAATAAGCATTTTTTTTTAATTATTTAAAATTTTAAAATGTATTAAAAGTTTTAAAGAAGTGAGTAATAAGCAATTTTTTTTTTTTAATTGTTTAAATTTTTTAAATGTATTAAAAATGTTGGTGTAAAATTTTATGATTAAAGGCTGGTTTACTTAGTTCATGATTTTCTTAAATAGTGTTTGAATAATATTTTACATTTTTGTTTAGAAGGTTTGATATAAATGTAATTTATTTTTTGATGTGTTGTATTTTTTTTAAATTTTTTCTATCCAAGCTATATTCAAATTGTATGCTAATCTCTAATATTAATAATAAGATTATTTTATAAGTTGAACTAAAATAATAAACTTGATAAATATACATAAATTCCTATAATACTATTTATTTTATGAGGAATGTTTGTGAGGGGAAAAGATAAATCTTCATTTCATTATTAAACAAAAAAGTTATTGCATTTAATTACATTAGATTGTGTTAACGATAATTTCTTCTTTTAATCTTAGGTTTTTTTTATATTGATCTTTTTTAATCAATTTCTCACAAACGTTTTAGACCATATGTCAAAGGAAACCTTAAAGGAAGGCTCTAAACAATCCTATGTTGTCTACACCAAATACTTGAAGAAAGGACCTCTCAAGGATAAAGATTCACGATCAAGATATTTCTCTTAGCTTTTTCAAAATATGCCATGCTAATCCTTTCTAACCTCAAATCACCATTCTTTATATTTTGAAAAAAATGATAAAATGTTGGTTGGATATCAATATGTGATATACAAGTGTCTCAATCCCATTTAAATCAACTTAAATTCCTTTATCCTTTTCATCTTAACAAACCCTACAAAAAAATGTTTTCCATATTGATACTTAAATGTGCATTTTGACAAAAATGTTTTCTATATTGATACTTAAATATGCATTCTGAACATCAATATGTTCCAAACTATAATTTTGAATTATATTACATGCTTCATACACTACAATGATAATTTTCCCATCATTCTTCCCCTTTTGCTTATGTGAACACAATTGCATAGGGTACTACAATGTTGTAGTTTCGGTAAAATAAACACTCACCTGTACCATAGTTCATACCTACCATTTGGCATATTGAAACACGAAGGATAACATATTCTCTACATAACATGTGTTGTCCTTAGAATAGTTGGGATTGAAGGATTGTCCACTTTTGGTAAGGAAAAGAAGGGTATTTTTCTCAAAGACCCACAAGTTTTGATTGCATTAAGAAAGGTGACTTCCTCTTTCAATGAATCTTTCAATCGGGGAAGAGAGATGAGGGATGTGATTTAGTGTCTTTTAGGATCCACATGGATACCTTATGTTTGTGCCTTTAAATTTATCGCATGGTAGGCATAACAAATTTGATAGGTGTTTTGGCCATTATCTCAGAATTATAAACTATGTATGAGTGATGGGTAGTTGGAGTGAGCACTAAATTGATATATAAACTATACTAGAATTTTAGTATAACAGAACCACTTAAATCGATTGATAGTTATTGTAATTATCTTGTTAAATGCTATTGGAACCGAATTGTCATAGTATTAGCAATGTATACATGAATTCATTGTGCATGTATCAATACCACATCATGGTGAAGCATATGATGCTAGTATTGAATGTGTAGTATTGAATGTGTGACTGTAGCTATAAATAATGAGGCTAGAATTGAATGTGTGGATGTAACTATAAATAATGGAAACAAGTCCATGAAGGGTGAAATTACTATCTTTGTTAAATAATGTTTATGTTTTTATAGGAATATCTTCCATAATGTATGTATCATATGGATTTCAAAAATAAACTAGAGTTTGTCATCAATAAGAATATTCACATAAAAATTAATTTATAGAAATTAGGAAGTAGTGATGTTAGTGAGAGTTTATTAGTATAGTAAGGGTTTTGAGGAATTGTAATGCCCCTTTTTAATTAAATATGATATGGGATGGCATTTTATTATTTGAGGGCATTATTAATATATGGACTACTTTTTAATTAGATATGTTATTGGTTAACATTTAATTATTTGAGAGAATTCTTAATGTATGGACTACCTTGTTTATGACTACATTGTTGTGGATACACTTATTTAGAATAGATTTATGTTTGAAACTCTTTTGACTTGTTTAACTTTTTATTAATATATGTTGTGATGATTGTGTAAGTGAATTATGAACATGTTGAAAATTTCTTAGTACTTTTGAATACTATGATTGAATCTAGAGACTTACAGTTTGATTTGATTATGAATCATATACATACATATGACTTGTATAACTATTGAATTGATATATTTTTTGAAAATATTTATGGTTTGACAGGTGTGATAGGAAGAAAGACACGTATATTTACTATGGAGTGAGTCAAGCTATATAGACAAGTTGGGTTAATGAGATTATGCCTTGATTTGAACATTACATTGTAAGCATGCTGTTATGTTTTACATATGTTTGAATAGTTCTATTTGAATTATGTCTCTAGATGTGTGCAAGGATAGGGACAAGTATTGGCAATTAAGCTTACACATGGATAATGGTTGTATGGAGTGGGTGTGACATTTGTAATATTGGGAGAGTAGTAGCATCCCTATTTTTTCCTACTATCAACTCCCTCTATGTTTTGGATTGTATATAGTATTTCATAAAAAATGTTACATGTGCAATAGGGACTAGTCTTTATTCCTCAATGACCGTGAGTAAATAGAATAGAGTTAGCATTGGTCTCAATTGTGTGACATTGGTTTTTTCCCTCCCATGAAAATGTATCTTAATAAAAAGCTTGAGTGATAATGGTGTTACCCTTGATATTGGTTGAGACTATCTTGTTATTCAAGAAATACCAAAATAGCTTGAAAATATAGAAAGGGGAAGCTTCAAGCCTTGAGAAATAGATATATTAGAATTAAATATACACTTATTCAAAGGGACAACCTCCTTTTAAAATCAACAAATATAATTCTAAAATTAGGTCTCCTTAATGTGTATGTATATGTATATGTGTGTATATACATAAATAAAAAAAGAAAAAAAAATAAAAAATTATAATCACAATTATTACTTTACCATAAATCATTTACATAGAAAAAATTCACACATATTATGCATTGTAATGAACATTACTTTTATAATTTCAACGTGACATATGGTTCATGTGAAAAGGTCCACTAAAAGTTAGGGTGTGCAATTTCATATCTATAAGGAGACCATAAATCCGAAATTTAGATTACGTTGAATCATCAATACAAAATAAAATATTGTGTTTTCTTTCACAACACTATTTGAGTATGAAAAATAATATTGTATATTGATTATAGATATTTAGATAGATCATGTTATCCATATGGTAAAATACAATTTCTCTTTAATACTATATTTTTCTAACAAAAATTACGTTGGTATTTATATATTTAATACTATGTTTTGTTACCCAAAATTGCCTTGGTATCTATATATTTAAGATACTTATTCCTTATTTAATTTTAATTATTATAAACTAAAGTATGTACATTTATTTTAATTCATCTTAATTTAATTTTAATTCTATTTGATAATATCACTAGTACATATTGTAAAAATTTTGGCATTCTATTCGTAATGTTATGGACAAAATTGGCCATATTGTCGAAAAATAGAGGAATTTTTAATTTCCTTTTTTCCATATTGCTTGATAACGTCGCTATTTCCATGTTGACATCACTATTGCCACGTTGATGTCTCTCTTTCCACGTTGTCATCTCTCTTTCCATGTTAGTGTCTCTCTTGCCATGTTTGTCACATAGTCGTCTCTCTTGCGATGTTTGTGACATAGTTGTCTCTCTTGCCACATTTGTGAAGATAGTTGTCGTAGTTGTGATGTTGTGGAAACTAGGTTTTCCCCCTCCAAAGGTCACCTAGTATTTTGACCAAGTCAACTTTGATTTGGTCAATGATCGTAGGAATTGCGACGTTATAAAATCTATAAAAATGTTACATTTTATGGATGTTGCGACAAGTTTTCTATAATAATGACACTTCAAAAAGGGTTTGCGGGTCTTCTCGGCTAGAGTAAAATTATTAAAATACATTGTACTAGGGATCTTCTCGTTTCTTTTTAATTTTTGGATTGGTCGAATTTTAAAGGAAACAACTATTAAAAGACAATGTTCTAGGGCTAGAGTACATGAAGGGCAATAGTGACCTGTGAATGGGGCCAACATTGAACTGTTTTCAAAATTTTCTTGTATAAAATAATACATCCTTGAGTCTTGAAACCCTCCCATACCGTCAAGTCATGTGTCTATTCTAACAATGTCAAATTGTGATGCATATAGGCACATATTGAATCAATTTCAATGTTGGCCCCATTAACTGCTCACTATGTGGGGATGGTGCATGACATTTTTGGTGGTTGAATTGGAAGTTCCATGAAATTTCAAAAGAGTTCCAATAAAGATTCTACAGATGGATACACAAACATTTGACAATGATACGCCCATTATGAACATTGTTGCAAACATGGACGATATCGAATATTATGTGGTCACGACATCATACATCCTTGAGTCTTGAAACCCTCCCATACTGTCAAGGCATGTGTTTATTCTAACCATGTCAAATTTCGATGCATACATGCACATATTGAAGAAATTTCAACGTTGGCCCCATTCACTAATGCTCACTATGCGGGGTTGGTTCATGGCATTTTTCATGGTTGAATTGGAAGTTACATGACATTTCAAGAGAGATCCAACAAAGATTCTATGGATGGAAACAACGACATTTGACAAATATGAGACACCCCATTATGAGCATTGTTGCAAACATGGATGATATCAAAGATTATGTGGCTGGGACATTAAACATCCTTTAGTCTTGAAACCCTCCCATACTGTCAAGGCCTATGTCAAGTCTAACCATGTCAAATTTCGATACATATAGGCACATATTGAAGAAATTTCAACATTGGCCCCATTCATTGCTCACTATGCGGGGTCAATGCATGAAATTTTTGGTGGTCGAATTGGAAGTTCCATAACATTTCAAGAGAGTTCCAACAAATATTCTACAGATGGAAACACCGACATTTGACAAATATGAGATGCCCCATTATGAACTTTGTTGCAAACATGGACGATCTCAAAGATTATGTGGTTTGGAAATCAGACATATTCCTTGAGTCTTGAAACCCTCCCATACCGTCAAGGCATGTGTCTAGTGTAACCATGTCAAATTTCAACGCATACATGCACAGTTTGAAGAAATTTCAACATTCGCCCCATTCATTGCTCACTATGTTGGGTTAGTGGAAGAAATTTCACTATTCTCATTCACCTTCAGGGCAGGCCCCATTCACTATGCTCACTATGATACATCCATTAAATTGAACATTGATGCAAACATGGATGATCTAAAATATTATGTGGGGACTTCAAACATCCTTAAGTATCGAAGCCCTCCCATACCTTCAAGGCAACTATCTAGTTTAACCATGACAAATTTTGATGCAAACAAGCATTGATTGAAAACATTTCAATGTTGGCCCCATTCATTGCTCATTGTGTGGGGTCGGTTGAAGAAATTTGTGATGTGTGTATTTGAAGTTCCACAATAAATTTCAAGATAGTTCTGACAATGATTCTATAGAAGGGAATGACGAATGATGACAATGAGAGGTGCAACATGATGAAAGTTGATTCAAATGTGGACGATCAAAAAGATTATGTGGGAAAATCATACATTCTTGAGTATTGAAACCCTCCCATACCGTCAAGCCATGTTTCTAGTCTAACCATGTTGAATTTCGACGCATACATGCACAATTTGAAGATAACATTTCTTGGTCGGTGCAAGATGACATTTCTAGTGGGTGAATGACAACAGTAATAAAAATGATGAGTTGATGACATCGTCCTCTGAAGAGTCTTTGAGTGAAGATTATGAGTTGATGACATTGTTCTCACAAACATATGTCCACTTATTCCCAATGACACATCTTTGATATCCTCCAACATTAAAGAAATTCGCACATCAGCAGGGAGTTTAACCATTTTCAATAAGTGTGAGTCATTCAAGCATTCTCCTACCTCATGGAAATTCTCTTGTGATAAATCTCACCATTATTCACATAACCCCCACACTTTATTCCCCTTATTTACTCAATAATGCAAATTTAGAAATGACCAAAGCTAATGAAACAATGACATAATAGAAAATCTTGGAAGAGAGATAGATGGTTGTAGATAAGCATAGAGGCAAGGAAAATTACAAAACATTTAACCCCATTCCCATGAAATAATTTATTATTAATTATTTAAGAGCTAAAGTAATACTCCACTAGGTTTCACATAATGCAATCAATGGATTGGACTATTTCTGCCTACATGAGGGCACTGAAAAGGAGGGAGATGCTTGAGGGATTGTTGAGTAGAGAAAGGAAACATTTTCCCTTGTGTTGTGTATGGCATGGAAGATATATTTTCATATATAATCAAAGATCACTCATAGACCCACTCTATATATAATCTCATCCCATCCTTGGTTTGTTTTAATTTTCTGATCAGTTGAATTTTAAAGGAAAAAACCATTAAAAGACATTGAACTAGAGATAGAGTACATGATGGACAATGACGACCTGTGAATGGGGCCAACATTGAATTTTGTTCAAAATGTTTTTGTATAACATCATACGTCATTGAGTATTGAAAACCTCCCATACCATCAAGGCATGTGTCTAGTATAACCATGTCAAATTTCGATACATATAGGCACATATTGAAGAATTCTCAACGTTGGCCCCAGTCACTACTCACTATGCAGGGTTGTTGCATGACATTTTTGGTGGTTGAATTGGAAGTTATGAATGTTAAGGTGGTGAAATCATACATGTTTATTTCTATAGTATCATGGACTAGATATGAGAATATGATGAGGACAACTCATTGGAAGGTTGCAAGAGAATTACATAGGACAAAGGGAAGGACCTTGTAGGAAAATGTTCCCCTGGGAAAGTAAAAGTAATTTTGTCTCAGTACTTAAGGCGATATGTATATGGTTATATCCACTAAACCTATATAAAAATGAAAAGTAACTTTTACTTTCTAAATAATCTAGTACTGATCAATGAAAGGTAAGGGAACGTGGTCATTTATTTTGTCCTTATTGATCTCTTTGTAATATAAACACCCTCCATTTTCCATTTTTATTGGGAACTATAATCAATGGTGAAACCCATTCACTTTCATATATTGGGTAGAGGAATCCTTCATCTAAATTTTTTACTGATTCTCCTTTGATTATATATTTAAAGGAAGGGTTAATTCTTCTTTAACAATGCTTAATCGGTGTAGATCCATCGTTGATGTAGATGTGGTGTGTATAAAAATTTGGATGAAAACCTTACTTGTCTTTGTAATCCCATGATAATATTGTTGTGTTGTTTCTAAGAATAATTAGTGACTATAATTCTTGGACAACAATCAACTTAGTGTTTATTTTGAGAGTTTTAGAGGGGAAGATTTCCAAGTAAATATTTCCAAGGAACCTATATCAAATAAATAGGAACCTTAGACTATCTCACTTCCCCTTGGCTAGTATATTATTCAATTTTCACAAATCTTGGATACAAATTTTTCATGTAACTTGAAAATGAAAGTGTATTCATTTGTATTTTTCATGAACATGACTATTTCAATTCTAAGGATAAGGTGTACTATTTCCTACAAATTTATTGTCCTTCTTCCTATCCTACCCACATAGGTATTTTAGTATTAATGGGTGGCTTGGCAGGGGGTAGAATAAAATTTTGTTTTGAGGTTGACCATTTTCAATGGTCATGTTTCCTTCAATACAATTGATATATGCATCAACAATATCCAACTAAGCTCTTCCTAAAATGAGGGTATAGCCATTCATGTTGGATTTGGTTTAAAGTAGCATAAAATCTATTAGTTACTCACATGAATCATTCTGTTACATCCTCTAATACTCCTTCGGTATTTATAGTTAATATATATGCTAGTTAGAGTATAGTAGGTGTGTGTATCAATAGTTACCTATGGTATAGTATACGTAATATCCTTATTCAATGTTGATGGTTGGACCTAGATCTATTAGAGTATTCTAAATCAAATTTTTGTTGATGTAAACACATAAAACTAGATTACTTGGATCTAAGTATTTAGGAACAAATATTTTACCTAAAATAAGATTTGCAAGTTACCCTATTACATTTACTATAGGAGAATATTTTATTTTTCTTCCTATATTCTTAATGAATTCTTCTTTTATCTACTTATTGTAGAAAGGAATATCCTTAATATCCTGGAGGATAGGGATTTTGACACATAATTTTTTGAGCTCATCTAAGAGGTAATTATCTTAGATGGTGTATGTATTCTTAGCTTCTAGCCTTTTAGGACAATGTGGTTTTGGTTTAGGAATAGGTTGTTCTTGTGGAAAATAATCCTCCACCTTAATGCCCTTATCCTCCTTGGGATATAAAAAATGGGAGGGGTTGTTAGTACCTTCCACGATATTAGAATGAGCTCTTCAAGATCCATATAGTAGGTTTGGTAGGTGGTCACCTCATTATTGTATACTTGTTGGACCTGACTATTGTTTGGATTGGGTGTTGGATGGGTAAGAAACTAGGGTTGTTTTTGGATTTGTTGGTTACATCTTGTTGAAGAATTAATTTATTGTGGTGGAGGTAGGAGAAATTATTTTTTTTATTGGGTTTGGGGTCTCCACCCTTTTAGATATTTACTCCATTGGTAGTTTTACCTTCGAGATTGAGATGCAAATGATTGAAATAAATTTTGGAATGGTTAAGGATGGTTTCGGTACTACCATTGATTATTCACTAGCTAGAAAGGTTTATTGGAATGATACCAAGGTTGAGTATGATATTTTTCATTATATATAGAAAACTATTGAGGATGGGAATAAAGCATACCTATTTGAAATGGTCGAGCTATTCCTTGCCTCCTTTGGTTGTCGAATCATAGTGGCTCCATATTCTCTTAAGATATCTGGTAAGTAGCCTTAATACTTGGTAAGATTGTTTTTTGTTATTTTGATGTTCCTCTTTATAAATTCCATATATTTCTCTAGTATTAAGAGGACATTCATTCCTAGAATTTTTTTGTGCATTTACAGAAACATTTGTTAGAAAGGAAGATAGGTGGTGTTTGATGAGTATAGGAACCTCATCCCTAAGAACCATAGGTATCATACTACTGAAAAACATATTTTCAATGTGAAATAAGAGAGAGGGTTTGTTGTCGTCTGAATTACCTCAGAAGAAGAGAGAGGGGTGGGTTTTCCATGGGAAGGAATACTATTCTTGATACCATTGGATGGTTTATAGAAGGGAAGGGGGTTCAAACACATGATCACACAACAATTAAAGGTAGGATCAAACACATGATCACACCAACTACTTTCATTGCATCCCTTGGCCCCCTTATTATCCCATTCCTCACTCTAAAATTCACTACTTCTATAATCATTAAAGGTATCCCTTCGAAGACAAATTGTAGAATCACAAGCACTGTTCTCATGAACACATTAGTAGAGTGACTCTAGCAAATCATTGCATGTTATAATTTTGTTGGCCATCTTCAACATTATTCTACCACACTAGTGTTAGTACTAGTGAGTGGACAATTGATTTTCGTCAACACCAACTTCTTTATGTAAGCAATTTCAATTTTGTGTCTTTTAATTTGGTCTACAACATTTTGCTCACCATGCCAACTTCTTTTGAACCATTTTCAATCACCAAACTCATAACATCGACTTTAAATCACTCCAATGTATCTCTTCATCTCTTTAATGTTCCTCACTTTAAAAATAAATAGTGTTGAGTCGCATATGCTTTGAGGCAATGCATTATTTTAGAAACAATAATGTTCAGTTACGATACATTCCAGGATAAAATTCCATTACGTCCATAGTGTTAGCACTAAAATTCACACTTTGACTGCTAAAGTGTAAGCTCAACACCCATCAGAATGTAAAAGATAACTTTGCTTTTGAATAGGTGTATCAACAAGATCCATAAATAAAGAGAGAGGGAAGAAAACTATAGATTAGTACGCTACACCAATGGGCAATGAAGTCACAAACATCTCACTCATCTAAGTCACAAAATATGCTTAACAAAAAAGAAGATTATATGCTGATAGGTGCAAGAAATGAAGAAGGAAAACATAAGATAGAATGTTCAGTAAATAAAAATCCTCTTAATTCAATGAATCAACAAATACTTGAATATAAACAATGACTGATGGGAAAAATGCTACGGATCCTCTCCTGCTTAGGGATCCATAAATCATTGACAACCTTTGATCCTCAAATATGCAATATATTCAAATAAGAAGAAATATAAAAGAAGAGTTGCAATCTGAAATCACATCTCTCATGAGTCTCTAATAGCAGCAATGCTTACAATCCTAAAATGCCCACAGGCTTACAAATGAACACACGCAAAAAACTGCCTATTCCTACTCTCTCTAGCCTCTCTTGGCTCATCCTTCCTTTCTTCAAGAAATCTCTCCTTATTTGAATAGACAATAGAATCCAAATGAACTAAGGAGGTCGAATCCCATATCCTCCATTAGATTCTAAGCCTTGGACATAGGTGGAAACAATCAAAGTGATGCAAGAGCATCGTAAGCAGCCAGCCAAGCAAGCAATGTAAAAGGTAGAAGATAGTTGGAAAAGCACCAATGCACGTTTTTGAAATTGTTTTGAAAAATCAATGAAGTGGATATGGATGTTATAGGTGGGGAAGCATACTTACATTTATATCTTAGATGTTGTAAATAGATCTTGTGTTAGAATATAGAAGATGGTGTGCTTGTTTTACCATTGACGATACCTTTGTCACCCAACCATAGGCCAAAGCCTCTCTCCGAGCACCTTAACCTTGACCTGAGAATTCCTCCAGAAGCAAACCCTAGGATAGATAGAAAAACAAAGAGTGCCACATCAATCCCCGAGCATAGCACATCACAAAAGACTGATCAAATGTTCCAAACCCTAGCCAAGAGATATTCAAGCCAATACTAAAACTAGTTGTTGTTGCACCTGCACCTGCAACCCTCCTCCAAACCTGCCCACCAGACTGCAACTGCAGTGTGCACCAACTGGGAAATTGCAATTCTGAGATCCTGTCAAATGAGAACCGGTGCCCTATATTTATAGTAATCCTACCAGTTTGTTGGGGCTGACTTCTCCTTCTGGGTATGTGTCTGTTCATTATATTATTATTAATAATGTCCGACTTCTTTTGTTGGAGGCTAATAGCGTAATATAAATTATCTTCTTGAGCCGACAAGGCTTCTAGGTTTATTAGCCAATTCATTAGGGTTTCTCTTGCTTCCCAGAGTCTTCTATTCTCATCAGGTTCACATGTGGGGGTAAATACCTCCCGCAACTACCATAATATTAACACTCCCTCCTAGCTAGAGAGGTATTTACATGTAATGTTCTTGAGAACAAAACATACCATTTACCTGGTAGCATCAATATAGTCATCTAGACTATTTCATGACTAGATCATGAGCATCACTATCACCATTAGCTGCATCATCTCTTGAAACCTTAATTCATCTGAGTAATTAGATATGATGTTGGATAAGTCACTCTCACCATATAGTGATACAAGAGGAGTAAAAGATATGAACTATTTTCCATCTGGAAAATATTTGTTCATCATTCGTCTGAATGATCATTGTCTCCAATAAACTTCTGATAGTCTTCAAGGTAATTAGAAAAAGGATAGAACACACCTGTGTCTATTCATAGTAGTACATAACTACAATCTAGTGGTTCACTACCACATCAAGTAATACATAAGTACTTGATCAGCAACGTATGGTTGCGAACAGTGAAACATATTCACCACAGTAGTCCTCATCTCCTGTCATATAGTCTTCATAACAAAGATCTGAGAGCATTCTGCATATAAACAATGTTATGATAGAAATTGTATCATCTGGGACAATATTTCACTCACATCTGTGAGATCTGAAAGAATGTATGCCACCATAGTAGTCTTCATCTACATAGAAACAATGTTATGATAAAAACTGAATCATCTAGGCCAATGTTTCACTCATGTCTGTGAGATCTGAAAGAGTGTCTACCCTCAGTATAGAATATCAACAATAATCATCTGGGCCAATCTTTCACTCACATTTGTGAGGTCTGAAAGAATGTTTTCCCTCAATATAGAATATCAATAATGAGCTATCTGCCTCATTCTTCTCAACCAAGGAAGAAGGATTGTTTCTGATTTTTGAACCTGGACCATTTCCCACCTTGGGCCATTCTTTCGACACAAAACAAGGTGTAACTTGGAGAGAATGAGTCTGCCCTCGAGGAATAACTGTCCCTGATTTCTGAGCCTAGACTACTCCCCACCCTGGGACATTCCTCCAACACTAAACAAAATGTAACCTGGAGAGAATGAGTCTACCCTCGAGGAATAACTATCAGGACCATTCCCCACCCTGGTCCATTCCTCTGACACTAAACAAAGTGTAACCTGGAGAGAATGAGTCTTCCCTCGAGGAATGTTTGTCCTGTATCAACCTCCAAAATGGACGATTCTTCAAAACTGCTCACAATTGTGAACTTCGAAAGAATGACTGCCCGGAGAGGCAGACCATTCTACTTGACCACTACACAGAGTGACTGCCAAGAAGAATGACTGTCCTAGAACACTCCCCATAATGGGAAGTTGTTGTCTATGATACATCAACAATCAATCTGCATCGCATGTTAACTACAATGGGAAGTCACTATCCATCAGAAATCTCAATCCACTTTCCGAACAGGAAAGCATCTGTCCAATCTCGACTATTTCTTAATTACAAAGATAAATGCTCTGTCCTAACTGGAGAGTTATTTAAATTGAAAAAATAAATGTTTGTGTACCTTCTTTTAGTTTGGAGAGTCTTCCCTTCCAGCTAAGAGAGTTATTTCCATGAGATCTAGCTTGAGTATGCACATTCTTTCATCTTGAATATAGGCTTTACCAAAATGTATGCTTATCTGCTCATCTGTGGAGATATGTATTGGAAAAATCATTTTCTCCCTTTTGGACTTTATCATGGATAATGTAATGCTTGTACTGTAGTCTGGAACACTATGAAATCTTCATGTAGATCTGAACAGTAGAGTATATCATAGTTGGAGAACTGGAACATATCCATGTGGTACTTCTTCTGTCATCATGAGATCTGATCTTCTGAGTAGTCATCTTGATGTTATAGGAAATCTTCACCACACTTTTGTTTTGCACTAGAGGTTCTCCACCAAGTTGTATTCTTATTATCTGCATATAGGAGTATCTTTCTGGTATGCCTCAAATTATTGAGATTGACCTGCATGCGCTCTTTACTCAATTTCTTTTGGAGAACATTCTTTGCATTCATCTGATGTAGAATTCTGAATCATGGATGTTGCGAATGATATAATGACTTATATAGAGATAAGTCTGGTGTACTGGAACAATCAATCATTATAGTCTCCTCCCTCCATTTGAGAGAACCTCTGGTTCTGGATCTCACAATGCTTTCATTCATAAGTCTTTCGTACACTGTTCTTCGTCACGACTTTCATTTCTTCTGCTTGATTGCTTTTAGTGAGTTCATATCAAGCTGGTAATCTTGTGATTCTTGATAGAATGACTGGTTGTTCTGGTTCTTCTTTCTTTCTTGGAATCCTTATGTTCTTGTTCATGTTTTTCTTTTACTTTTGAGTCCATGGAGTTTCTTATAGCTTTCATGTCTTAGGGATTCCACTTCTTACCTTCATCATCGATTCACAGATCTTTCATCATCTTCAATGGATCATAGGATTAGCTCCCTCCTAGTCCTTGCTTCATGTAAGAGTGCATATAATAGGCTCTCTTTGTCTGATAGAGTCCATACTTCCATATGCATCCTTATTGTCTTCTGCAATATATAATTGGCTTTCTTTGTCTAAAAAAGTCCACGCTTCTGTCTTAGTTGTCATCATAAGTCTTTCTCCAATTCCTCTTGATGTCTGACTTCTACATCTCTTCATGATTGATTCATCTTATCGTGCAATAGATTCCACATGATTTGTATTTCATCCTTTCATATGTATTATCTAATGACATTCATCCTTGTCCTGTTGTTCTTTCATAGGTATAGTCCTTCTTGGAACACATTATCTTCCAAGAGATACATATACAAGATATGTACAGAGACGATGCAAGCAAGATATGTACAAGAAAATAAGAAGAGTGTTGTTACCTTTTAGTAGAAGAAGTCTCTTCCATCCTGCTTAGTATTCTTAGTAGGTTCCTTTTCTTCGAAAATCGATGCTTCATGTTTCTTCTTCCTTTTCTTTAGCTCGGGACACTAATTCCTATAGTGACCATACTTCTGACAGTTGAAGAAATGTATTTCTGAAATGTCTTTCTCTTGATTTGGCTTCCTCCTTGAACCAAACTTCCTTTTGTTCCTGAAGTTCTTGAATCTTGTTGTGAAGGCTTGATCATCGTACTTCTTTTTGGGTTTCTCTTTTTCATTGATCCTTGATTCTTCTTGAGCAAAGCAAGTCCAAAGTTCTTCAAATGTTGGGTACTCCTTCCTTGTATTCATGCTTGCAGCAAATGCATCCCATGTCTTGGGAAGACCATTGAGTACTATGTTCACCAATTCCTTTTCTAAAGTGATCTCTTCAATAGATTGTAGTTGATCTCTTATTTGGGAGATCCTTACAAAGTAGGATGTTATGTTGTCATCATCATTCATCTTCATGTCACATAGCTCATTCTTCAGACTCATAACTTGTCCAATGTTTCTAACTGAGAAGAGATTTGTTAGGGCATCATACATCTTCTTCTATGATTCAAGATGGGAGATGTAGGGTATCAAGTGGTCTTTTATGGAATCCACTATGATACTCATGGCATTGATGTCAACTTCTTTGAACTTCTCCATAGTTGCAATGTTTTGTGGTTCCTTCTCTTCTCCTTGTTTAAACTCTGGCTTCACGATCTTTCCTTTCACAATATCCAACACTATATTCTTAGCAAGGATGAGGTCAATACTTTTCTTCCATGCTCTGAAGTTATAGGCTCCATCTATATTGTTCTCAGAATTCATAGAGTTCATCATGTCTTGCTTGACTTGGTCAAACCCTAGATTTGACAAGAAATCCAAACTTCACGTCTTGGACTTCTGATAGTACCAGGAGATGCGCTAGGCTAGGGTGCACTGATCTATCTGAAGATTAGGTAAATATCATCACTTAAGGTGCCTCAACAAGAGTTTTAGGGTTTATGCACCTGCTTATGCTGGTAACCCTAGCTGTAGTTCTTTTGGAAGCTGCTCCTACTAGTAACCTTAGCGACAATTCCTCAACGAGCTCAATATCTAGCGACTATGTTTCCTTCCAGCATTTTAGGCTGACTGAAGGGGTGTGGGCCCATAACCTATTAGAATATAGAATATGGTGTGCTCATTTTACCATTGATGATACCTTCGTCACCCAACCATAGGCCAAAGCCTCCCTCCGAGCACCTTAACCTTGACCTAAAAATTCCTTTGGAAGCAAATCCTAGGCTAGATAGATAACAAAAGAGTAGCACATTAATCCCCAAGGATAGCACATCACAAAATACTGATCAGATGTTCCAAACCCTAGCCAATAGATATTCAACCCAATACTGAAACTAGTTGCTACTGCAACTGCACCTGCAACCCTCCTCCAAACCTGCGCACCAGACTGGAACTGCAGTGCGCTCCAACTGTGAAACTGCAATTCTGAGATGCTTTCAAATGAGAACTGGCACCCTGTATTTATAGTAATCCTGCCAGTTTGTTGGGGCTGACTTCTCCTTCTGGGTATGTGTATGTTCAGTATATTATTATTAATTTTGGTCGACTTCTTCTCTTGGAGGCTAATAGCCTAATATAGATTATCTTCTTGAGCTGACAAGAATTCTAGGGTTATTAGCCAATTCATTAGGATTTCTCTTGCTTCTTGGAGTCTTCTATTCTCGTCAGGTTCACACGTGGGGTTAAATACCTCTCGCAGCTACCATAATATTAACATCTTGAGCATTGCTCTCATCTGTAGAATGTAAAGGCATTTGTACGTAATTAATGAAAGTAGGTAGACTTGAACTCATAGATTAGACAGTTTAGAGAGTAGGAGGGAAAACGAATATAGAGACCCTCACTCTTGTATCATTGTAACATTATGATCATTCAGAATTCATAAGCTGGAGAGATGTAGCAGAGAGTTGTAGAGAAGAACCCATGTACAAGAGCACTTGAGTTAATATATGGAGCTTTGACTTTGTTTTCATGGTGTTATGATACTTACTCTTTACATTTCTTGAATGGTATGCTTATAGTTGTTTTATTCTCTTTGTTATGCATTTGTTTCAATATTATGTTGTGTGTATGATTTCATGTTGAATGTATGAATTCTGAGAGAGGAGAAGAATGAGTTTCAATTGTTTCTCATCCTGAGAGTTTCTGCAAGGAGTGCAATGAAACGTCTACAAGGTGTGCATCGACAAGGGTCTTAGTTTTATCTCAGAAAGCTCAGGAGAGATACCATTGTTCTCATACCAGCAGAAGTGCAGGTGAAGCACAAAGCCATGAAAGGATTGCGTAGGCTAGTTGAAGCCTTAGAAGTTATCAACTAAGGTGAAGGTTGAAGGACTATTGTTGTAAAGAGTGCACAGAGTTGAGGACTCAAATAACCAGAGGTTATTTGAAATATTTCCGCAAGGAGTGCGAGCAAGATCCTTTTGGGAGACTTAAGTTCACGAGAGAAAGTTTAGGAGGGTTAGTACCTTTGAAGAGTTCAAAGGAAGATGGGGAGTGAAATAATCATGCAGAAGTTAAGTTCAGTGGAAGGATGCCAAGTCAGTTTGGCCAGAGATTCTTGAGGAGTGAATCAGACATTCAAAATTCTCCGTGGAGAACTCGCGAAGTTGCAAGAACCATAGGATCCAGTGAAGCTCCAAGGTGGTTAGGAGTTGGGCGAACCCAACACTTTGGTTTCAAGAATCAACATGCACCATTTATTGTGGTCAGTTGAGCCGATTGGATCATTTTAGAATTTTGGGTTTTGTAAGGTTGAAGTGCAGACCAAAACCTTTGGTCACTCACACTCCAGAACTGTGAAAGGGATTATCGCGGGTGAATATGAATGAGTGAGTTTCGACACTTTGGGAATTCGGTGTTCTGTATTTCGGGAGTCCTGATGACATGGAGCTGGGACATAGTGGAGTGAAAATCCCAAAGTTGCAAAAAGAAACAGGACTTTGGCATGGAATTTCTGGATTTCGGCACTTCGGGTGTCGGGAAGCATAGGGGGCAGCGATTTTTTGAGTCGAGAGTTCAAACTTCCAGTTCATGAAATCCCAAAGAGTAGAAGGAGAAAACTCCTGAAAAAGTTGCGGAAAAATAGCTTTGGGCACCAATCAGGTTTTAGGGTTCTGGGAGTCAAGAGACAGAGTTCCATGTGAACGTAACTCTTGAAATCATGAAGAGCAAAAAGCCAAAAGTAGGGTCCCAAACACCAGTCAGAGGATACGTGTGACGGAAGTTGAAAGAGGTGGTCGAGCTTCGGCAAAATTCCTGAAATACCATCGATCTCACCAAAAAAGGGAAATTTCATAAACTGGGAAACCATAAGGGAAAAGGAATGGGTGTTGTTCGATCACTCAAGTCCGTAAAATCTTAAATAAGTGGCAACAAGAGGCATGTGTTCGGCGTGTTGAAGGAGTCAGCCCTCGTTGACGTTTCGTGTTTTAGAGGTCGAAGAGACAAGGGAATTGATAACAGGATTCACAAAATCATGAAATCTGAAATCCTGAAAGGGAAAAAACCCTGATCACATTTATTGGTCAGTTGTGGAGTTAATGTCGGTGTTTGATCACGTAGGCATAACTCAGAAGGACATGTGGAATACACCTGTTTGTGTGTGTGAAGTATTCCCTGTGGGGGAAATAAAAGAGTCAATCAGAGTCAAGGGAAGATTTATAATGATCCTACATGGATCTTGGCTCGAGGGTCGTGGGTCTGCATCACAAAGAGACAAAAATCCAACAAACTACTGATTTTCAAGAATTTATTGGAAGTCATTAATAAATTGTTTCCACCTCATGCATGAGGCCTTTGATGGAGATAAATCTTAGTTCCAGGTGTCCCTTGATATCTAAATGATCCTTGAGAATCCATTCGAACTCTCCTTGACATGTGGCAACCTCCCAACAAAGTGAATATCAAAACCGTGACCGCTACAGAAAATTAGTACGCAGTGCCACTGTGCAGAGTACACAATGCCTACTTCTAGATCCAATATCTCTAAAAAAAAACACATTTTGAAAAATTGAGAGAGGTTTTTTTTATTTGGAATGTTATGAACAAAAACCTCCTTCAATTTTCAAAAATACATCCTCAACTGCTCATAACCCAAGTTTTAATTTAGTGACTCAAAAATGGAAGAATAACTTTGCATAGTTTATCCTCTGCCAGAATATTATGCAGTGCCTATAGTTAGAGCCTGACTTCATTTCTGCATGCAATTCAGTAGCATAAATATGTAGGTGCTCTGATGCTTGAACTTGTATATTGGGAATAACTCAATATAATTTCAATTTTCCCCAAAACAAATAAAAATCCCATAACAATTTTATTCATTTGCCAAAATGAATAATGAAATGCAGATTATGTTCTCTGTGAAATATTAGGTAGTTCATGTAGGTAGTGCCACTTATGAAACACTGAGGCATAAACTAATATTGTATGAACATAGGCTCCATGGGGGATAGAGTCCTCCCTATGAGGCTCTAAGAACTCTTGTGGTTTCAATGCCTTATCCTTTGGGCTTGTGGAGTCATACTCTCAACCTTTAACCTCTGCAATCTGATTCGATCTATGAACTTCAACTGAAACTAAATGAAAATGAAAACTAAAACTGACAAAATGATGAAAATGATGCTTGTCCAACAATCTTATTGCACACACATACTCTAATTATTTGCAAACTAAAGCATTCAAGTTACATGAAACAACCAATGAAGCCATTTCATCATTTTTTCAACTGTTTGAAGTTTTGAAATGTCCTTCCTTAAGCACTAGAGATAATTCTTACTTGAAGGTGCATCAAAGAAACATTTCGAAATGCACTTTCCATTGAAGAAATCAATGTGCCTAGGCCCATTTTCTTCTTGCAGACAAGCTGCAAATATATCCTGGAAAAAATCATCAATACTTTCCCCCACAACATCGCTTTGTGTAAAAAGGAAAAGTATTGCATTAGGTCCTATTATCGCACAGTTTGTAGTTTAGGTCACAAGATACAGGATATAGGACAATCTGGTGTAATAGGAACCTTCCCCACCCAACGTCACCTCGATGGGGAGGTTCTTTCTGTTTAGGGAGGTTAGCCCAGGGGAGACGTCCCCAGTAACCTGGGGTTTGAAGAGGCTGAAGATACAAGGTCAAGTTTTAAGAGTTCCCTCCTCACAAGTTACCACCAGTGTCATATAATCCGGCTAATCAACCAATAAAAGAAGTGTAGGCCCTGTTGAAAACACCTGCCCGGAATAAGACAATAGCAAACCAATATATATATTTGCAGGATATAACTTGGAGGGTTAGTACTTCTTTAACTATTTGATTTTATTCAATAAGACATGCAATAGATACAACATGAATTCAATGTTTTGTTAATTAGCCTACGAAAGATCATCAATTCATCAATATCTACCAATATGACTAAGCCAATAGTATATCCAATCAATAATTTGTTCAATAAATGCTTGACGTCATCACTCAATTTCTTATATTACACCTTTGTTGGGTCAATATGAGATATTCACTATGACGCCAGCCTTTATTTTTTTAGCAAATGTTTGTTAGGGTTTTAAATTTAGGGTTTTAAAGGTAGTTTTTGTACACTAGAGGCTCAACGTTGGAGATTTAACCAGTGGCTTAGGGTATATGGAGTCAAAAGTAATGGCACAATGTCTCGGGAGGATGAAAACTTAGAGACTGGAAGGTAGGGTTCTATGGTGTTGTAAAGGCAGGGCCCTAGAATCAAAATCCTAGGGGAAAGAGGCTCACTCCGGTGTTTCTTAAGAAAGGCCCCATGCTCTTTCCTCCTTCTCTAAATAAACTTGGAAAAATGGCTAGCTTAAAGTATAAATTTAAGGGATAAAGTTTTGCAATGGAAAGGCCTTCAAACCCTACAAGGTGAAACCCTAGGTGTAGTCAAACTAGGCCTAGGACATCTCCTATTTTCAACCTATAACCTCAACACTAGCTTAGAAAAAAAAGGAAGACAAGTGTAGAAATGGATAGGCTCTATCTTCTTTCTTCAATGGCTGAAACTATTTCTCAACAAGGGGTCATGTAACAATGACCTACTTGTGTGTTGGGTACCTAGGGTTTTAAAATCAGCAAATTTATAAGTAAATGCAAGAATACTAACCTACAACCATTCAATCAAGAAGTTTTGCAGGAAAAACACTTACATATCATGAAGAAAAGCATGTGAAAACCCTAGTTGTAAACCTTCCTTGAGAGAAATTCCATAAATGCCAAGAAAAATCCTCCAAGAACAAGTGTGCCTCACTTAAACACCAAATTTACCCTAGTAGGGCACAAGAAATCAGATCTCACAAGAGAGTGAGTTGTGTTGTGTCCAAATGAGGGAAAAACATCCTCAATAGATATCATTCCATGACCTTTAATTTACAAATTAGGTCATTAAAAAAGCCGACAAGGCTGACTACCAAAAATTATAATGTTTTTACATTAACTAGTAAGTAAAATACATAAAATGAGCAAAAGGTGGGATGCCAAGATCTTCTTAGGGAGACGTTGGCCCTTTTTGGGCATGTCCAGCATCCATAAGTCAGGCATTATCCCTTTTAGGTCTCCTCTAAGCTGCCACATGTACCAGTAATCCCATCAAACTGCCACATGCTCAAGATGACGTCAAAATCTCCTAGGTGACATCCTATCCATCTAGAGGAAAATGTTCCATCTTAAGTGGGTCATCCCCCCTATGCTGGGCTCAGCCAAAGTGTCCTAGGTTGAACATCCTTCTTTCCCTTGTGTGCAAAGGCTCATGATATCAATGTCTTGTCTCTGTCCCTGATGGGATCCCAACAACCATCTGATGGGCTCTTCAGCCCCATGGAGGTCTGAGCTAATCATCTCCCCATGTGTACCGGTCCACTGGTACCTATCTGTCAGGCATGGTCCTGCACATCAAAAGCTTCGCCCTCCATGGGCTCATTAGTCCTCGGGATCATAGAAATGTCAATCATATTTCATCATTAATTTTATCAAATGCATGCATGAGACCCCTAGCATATCATCTAATATCTCAAAGACATTACACTGACCTACTATACAAAGCTGAAGAAAAGGACAAAGTGCCCTGTTGGGCCAACATCCATAAGAAGAGGAACGTTTCCAAAGGACATCTTTCAATCCATGTAACATTAGGTGGTATGGTCTAAGGATGTCCATATATAGTGAAGAACAGGGGTAGGTATTGTCCATGGGTGCCTTTGTAAGAGGCGAGTTGTACCTGTCATGGATACAGTTCTTTCCAAGCCCTTTATTGCCTTTGTTCTTTCTTTTATTTATTACTTTTTCTTTAGTTTTGGCTTGAATGTCTGACCATAGGACACTTCCTTTGTGTGGTGACCAGAGCTGACAGTGTTACCCATGAGTATTTTTGAAGAAATGATAAGGTTGGCTCGTGATGAGACCCCTTTTCCCTTGGCCATGCAACCAAGGGTCATTGCCCTGAATTGGTGACCAGATAATGGAAATGCCATACTTCTAGATACCTATGAACATAATGGGTTGGCTCATGACAAAACCTCCCATCCTCTTGGTTAGGTCTTGTTTTATTATTTTTCTTTGGGTCCCTTTTGTTTCTTATCGAGAGGCCTTTTATTGCCTTCTCGGGGATCCCTGGGTGAGGCATCTCTAGGTTTTATTTCCTATGGATTTTATCTTTTACCAGTTGATTTTACCTCCTGGGCCTTTCTCCCCTTCTTCCCACAGGACAAAGTGTAACCCCTCAAATAGGTCATCCTAATGCCCAGACTAGGGGAATGGGATGGATGTATCGGAGACAAGATGTAAAATGATAATATGGTGGGAGTGGATGATGGCTCTTCAAATCCCCCCTGGTGGATAACCAAAACCTATGGATAAAATATTTTTAGGGAACCCCATTAATCCCCCCAACAATGGTCAAGTGGGTTAGTGTAATATCCAAGCAGTTTTCAGAAATGTAATGAAATTGATGCATATATCTGAAAGCTATAATGATCAAACATAACACATACCATGATACCTGGACAAATTACCTCATGGAGGAAGAGTCTTATCTGATGCAAGTCCAAGTCGATGGTGATGGATGTTGTTGCTGCTGACAGGACAAATCTGATGAAGAAGAAGAAGTATGGGCCCTCCAGGGCCATTCTCAGGTCAATCCTGCTCTCGGTACTCCATGTCTAGGACCTGTGGGCCTCGAGACATGATCTCCTAGTTATCCTTGGAAATCGAGGATAACATCTGGCTCCAACTCAGGGACATGTGCTCACCGTAGAGTGCATGAGAACCTCAACATCTCTGGCATAAACCTGTAGACCTTCTCACACTCGAAAATAGGCATCAACAACATAGGTGGGGTGGTATTGCCACCCCGCAAAATATAACATGTATATATGAAATAAAGAAAACAATATGCATATGAGGAAACAAACATGAAATGTAGATGGTATAATACACAGAAAATGCCTACCTACTCATACTTACATGTACAGTCATGTGTCTGGTGGGTAGTAATGTTTGATATGTAAAGCATTTGCCGGTAGTTTTAGAATCTCTCCTTCCATTGTCTCCAGGTTGAAGGAGTTTGTACCTGCACAACTCTCGATATTATAAGGGCCTCCCCATAGGCTGTCAAACTTTTTGTGCATGCCAGGCTTCTCTTTCGTTTTATCCCACAGCATGAAAAGATCTCCTTTGGTGAAAATTTTTTCCTTGGCTTTGTTATCAAAAGTGTTCTTTATATTTTCTTGGTTCCTCATCATTTGACCCAAGGCATTTCTTCGTGTTTCGTCTAATTCTATCAGTTGATTTATTATTCCTTGGATTGCCTCTGTATCTATGTCATATTGTTGTGTGAACCGGAGGATAGGAATTTGTAGGTTTACAAGAAGTTTTTCTTCAAGTCCATATACTAGCTCAAAAGGAGTTTTCCCTATGAAAGTTTTCGTTGTTATTCAATCTGCCCATACTGCATATTTTATTTTACTATCCCATGATTTCTTATTTTCTCCGACAACCTTTTTTAGGATATTCATGAGGTTCTTGTTGGTTGATTTTTCTAACCCATTTCCTCGTGGGTAGTAGTTTGAGGAATGGTATAGGGTAATTCCATATTTGAAAAAAAATTCTACCAGAGCGTAGGAGCTGAAAGATTTGTCATTATTTGTAGTGATCTTGGAAGGGACGCCAAACCTAGTTATGATCCGATCTTCCAAGAAGTTCATGACAACCTCTTCGGTGGCCTTCTTTGTAGGAATTAATTCAACCCATCTAGTGAAATAATATGTAGCTATTAGGATCCACTGATAGCCATTACTTGAATTATCTTTGAATTCACCAACAAAATCCAGACCCCATTGTTGAAAGGGTGCCTCCACTACTACCGGTTTCAAAGGCTTTTTTGGAAGTCTTGGTTTGTCGATGAAGTATTGGCAAGGTTGGAAAGATCAAACGTGTTGATAAGCATATGAGAAGAGTTTTGGACAATAATAACCATCCCTAAAGATCTTATGGGAAGTAGTACGAGCAACAAAATGTCCACCACAATACACAGAATGCAATTCCTTCAAGATCTTTTTTGCCTCGTCCTTGTTTACGCATCGAAATATAACGCCATCAAGATTCTTCCACCCAAGTCCATCCTCGGTCAAGTAGTACTTCATAACCTTCAATCTCAAATCCCTCCTCTTGTAATCTACTAGATGATCAGGGAAAGATAAGTTCTTTAGATAATAAAGTATATCAGAACACAACTCATCATGTTCTAGTTCACTGATCATTACATTCACCTGCTCATTCTCACCCATCTGTATGGCTTCCTGATTGCTTTCAGTCAGCATTTGAGCTATAACTTGTCCCTTTATTATCTTGGTGGGTTTTATTTCTAATTCATACTCCTAAATTTTGGAAACCCACTTTCCTCGAGTACCCATACAGTCTTGTTGTGATAAAACATCCTTCACGGTTGGGTACAGGACATAAGCCTTGATTTTATTGTAATCGATGTAATTCCTGAAATGTTTGAGGGATTTAACCAAGGCATAGGCCTATTTATTTGTGATGGAGTAGTTCAATTTTGAATCTCTTAGGAATTTTCTCATAAAGGCTACGGGATGTTCATAGTTGTCAACATCCTTCTGTATCAAGACACCTGCAATAGTATCTTGAGATGCAAATGACAAAATTATGAAATCTCGCGAAAAATTGGGACTAATCAAGACGGGGGATTGGGAGATGGCGTTTTTGATATCTTCAAAAGAGCTGTTGGTCTCATATCCCAACCTGAAAGAAACATCCTTTTTCAGCAGAGCGCTTAATGGTTTTATCCTTTCAGGAAAATTAGGCACAAATCTGCGGATGAAGTTGATTTTTCCAAGAAAAGATTGTAGGGATTTCTTGTTGACTGGAGGGCGGGCATCCTTTATAGATTGGACTCTTTTAGGATCAATGGAGACTCCCCCTGGTGAGGCCACGTGTCCCAACAATTTTCCTTCATCAATGCCAAAAATAGACTTCTTAGGATTTAGTGAGATACCATACTTCCTACATCATTCAAAAACAATCCTGAGGTGGGAGAGATGGTATTTCCTATCCTTAGACACAACTGTGAGGTCATATTGGTAAATTTATATGATTTTTTGTATAAGGTCCTTGAAGGCTAAATACATTGCTCTCTGAAAAGTGGCACCAACATTCATTGGGCCAAACAACATTCTCAAGTACATAAACATTCCCCAAGGCGTAGTGAATGCAGTCTTGAGTTGATCATCTCTTTTGAGTAAAACTTGGTTGTATCCTGAGAACCCATCTAGCATAGACATCATCCCTACCCCTGTGACCCTTTGAAGCAAATGCTCCATGTTTTGGAGGGGATAATTATATTTTAAAGACAACTGGTTGAGGTTGCAGAAATCGACACACAGGCGGATATCACCATTTTTCTTCCGAACAACTTCCAAGTTTGACATCCAAGAAGAATACCTAATTGTGGCTATGATACGAGCGTCAACCATCTTTTGGAGTTCCTTTTGTATCTGGCCTGCCAACTTTAGGTTGATATGCCTTATCTTTTGTCGGAATGGCTTGGCTCCTTCCACCAAGGGTATAGCATGTTGGATGACATTCCCTCTATAGGCCTTTAAGTCATCATAGTTCCAAGAAAAGGTGTCTCTGCACTCCCTAATGAGCTCTAATATTTCCTTCCTCTCTTTCTTGATGGTCCCCTTTCCTATATTGACCATTCTTGGATCCATCTCAGTACCAATATTGAATTCCAAGGCTTCCTCAGCTTGCTTATTGGTTCTTTTTCCCTCGAAAACGTCATGCCTGTCAAAAAGGTTCTCTAGAGGAATACAACCCTTTGGTAAGGTATTGTTTTGCAGGTTGATGATTTCCAAGTCCATAGAATCAGCTAGGAAAGAAACTTGTGTATCTATGAATTCTTTGTTATTTTCCATAAATCTAATAATTTGATAGTCATCCTCGAACACCTGCCAGTGTTCCATATTATCGGGGACAGAAGGTCTAAAAAGAACCTCCATTTTGCATAGGCCGTGAAGAGGTCCTTCGCATGGTTGCAAATTGGAAGATCTGACAACCAAAGCATCAGCTACATGGTTTTCTTCTTGAGGAACAACTTCAATTGATATCTTTCTGAAGGATTTTGAAAGGGTCTGAGCTACATCTCGATAATTTTTCAATTTTTCTTTCTTACTGGCAATTCTCATTAAAACTTGTGACACAATGAGGTCTGATTCACCTTTCACTTCCAAGATTGTAACACCTTTGTCGATTGCTAGATTAAGTCCCGGAATCAAAGCTTCATATTCAGCCACATTGTTGGTGCAATGGAATTCCAACCTATATGAATGGTAGAAGACCTCACCTGATGGAGTTGTCAAAACTATTCCAGCGCCCGATCCAAATCTTGAGTGTGAGCCATCGAATTCCAAGGTCCAAATTCCTTCTATTTCTTCAACTGTGTCCATATCCAACTTCCCTTCCTGAATGAACCAATCATTTAGACCACTATTGATGCATAAAAGTTGATCATCTACCTCATCATGGGTTTCAATGGGTGATCCAACAAAGGGCTCATTGTAGATGGTGAAAAATCCTCCTTCAGGATGAGGGACAATGGCTTTGGACTGCTCTTTGTGAATGCTTCCATTCAAGTGTTCACTGAGGTCATTGTGGATGATAATATTGAAATTATTAATATCATTTACGACGACCACATTTATCAAGAAAGGAGCTCTTGGATAGGAGTCAAAAGCCACCTCGAGATTCTTGATGATTCCTTTTGCGAAATTATCTCTGGTATTTGTTTGTGATATTTTCAGACCCAATTGATGCATAACTTATTTTGTAATTATATTGGTTTTAGCTATTGGTTCCAAGAGACATTTGTGGAGGAGAAAATATTTGACTCGGAGGGAGACATAAAAGGGTTTGAATTCACAGGTTTTAGAAACAGGTTGTCCCACCTGGTGAATAAAAAGAAAGAAGTCTTTAGAAAGACTTGGCTCAAAATTTTTGTGTGATACATCCCTAATTTCATCCTCCGGATGGGCTCTTTTTAACGGAGGTTCTTGAGAAGAGGTAACACTCTCATGAGAAAGGCTCCATTTCCTTTTGGCGGGAGCTAATTCAATCTGGAGGATGCTTGGAGGTTCAGGTTTTTCCATAGGTTCATTACTCAGATCCCATAGTTCACAATTCAGGTTTCTTTGTTGAATGTAGTCATCAAAATCAATATTTCTTTCAATTTGAAAGGCCATGTCTTGTGCTTCTTCTAAATTTGTTAGTGACCGGTTCTTAACGTTGAATTGCAAGGTTCCTTCTAAGGAGGATAAGAAGTGATCAATGATGTCTTTTTATGAGCCCACCTTTGACCAGATCTTCTTAAGGAGAAGGTTGAACCTATCACTGAAGTCTCTTATACTTTCACAAGGTCCTTTGAAAATGTTGAGGTATTGAGAAAAGGAGTCTTGTGAATGCTCACTATCACACCACCTTATTTTAAAGGCTTTTTGTAGCTCTTCAGTGTTTTTTATGCTTCCCTCGGGACATCCATCAATCCAAACTTTAGCATCTCCTATAAGGGAACCTGCAAAGAGCCTCATAAAGACATCGGGGTGATCTTGACTGGCCAAATGAAAGTCAACACTGTCACAAAAATGGGTCCAATGTGAGATTCCAGGAGTGCCCTTTCCTGAAAAGAAAGGTAGCCAAGAGTTTTCATTTGTGGGCAAATAATGTAATCCACCTTGGATGTTGCTAAAGTCAAAGAAGTTAAAACTCTCTGAGTGAGACCATTTCTGAGGATTTGGATTGGTTGGAGGCACGGTTTGTTAGAGTGGTGGTTGCCATAGTAGCGGGATTTGAATATTGTTTTCTGCTACGGGTCGTCACAAAGTTTCCAGATAGTTTTCCTGAAACTATTAAAGAATAGGGGAATAAAGTCTTAGTGGAGTCGCTAGGTAATATTGTAAGAGAAATGTCTTTGATGAAAGGCTTACCAAAGGATTTGTCGTTGAGGAAGAATGACTCAGTGTTCATCAGCAACGACGCCAAAATGTTATCACGCAGTTTGTAGTTTAGGTCACGGGCTACAGGATATAGGACAAACTTGTGTAACACGAACCTTCCCCACCCAATGTCACCTCTATGGGGAGGTTCTTTCTGTTTAGGGAGGTTATCCCAGGGGATATGTCCTCGGTAACCTGGGGTTTGAAGAGGCTGAAGATATAAGGTCAAGTTTTAAGAGTTCCCTCCTCACATGTTACCACCAGTTTTAGATAGTCCAACTAATCAGCCAATAAAAGAAGTGTAGGCCCTATTGAAAACACCTACCCAGAACAAGACAATAGAAAAACAATATATATATTTGCAGGCTATAACTCAGAGGGTTAGTACTTCTTTAACTATCTGATTTTATTCAATAAGCAATGTAATAGATACAAGATGAAGTCAACGGTATGTTAACTAGCCTATGAAAGATCATCAATTCATCAATATCTACCAAGATGACTAAGCCAATAGTATATCCAATCAATAATTTGTTCAATAAATACTTGATGTCATCACTCAATTTCTTATATTACACCTTTACTGCGTCAAGATGAGATATTCACTATGATGTCAACCTTTATTTTGTTAGAAAATGTTAGTTAGGGTTTTAAACTTAGGGTTTTAAAGGTAGTTTTTGTACACTAGAGGCTCAACGTTGGAGATCTAACTAGTGCCTTAGGGTATATGGAGTCAAAAGTAAGGGCACAAGGTCTCAGGAGGATGAAAACTTAGAGACTGGGAGGTAGGGTTCTATGGTGCTGCAAAGGAAGGGCCCTAGAATCAAAACCCTAGGGGAAAGAATCTCACTCTAGTGTTTCTTAAGCAAGGCCCTGTGCTCTTTCCTCCTTTTCTAAATAAACTTGGCAAAATGGCTAGCTCAAAGTATAAATTTAAGGGAGAAAGTGTTGCAATGGCAAGGCCTTCAAACCCTAGAAGGTGAAACCCTAGGTGTAGTCAAACTAGGCCTAGGACATCTCATCTTTTCAACCTATAACCTCAACGCTAGCTCAGAAAAAAAAGGAAGCCAAGTGTATTAACGACTAGGCTCTATCTTCTTTCTTCAATGGCTAAAAACTATTTCTCAACAAGGGGACATGTAACAATGACCTACTTGTGTGTTTGTTACCTAGGGTTTTAAAATCATCAAATTTATAAGTAAATGCAAGAATACTAACCTACAACCATTCAATCAAGAATTTTTGTAGGAAAAACACTTACATATCATGAAGAAAAGCATGTGCAAACCCTACTTGTAAACCTTCCTTGAGAGAAATGCCATAAATGCCAAGAAAAATCCTCCAAGAACAAGTGTGCCTCACTTAAACACAAAATTTACCCTAGTAGGGCACAAGAAATCAGATCTCACAAGAGAGTAAGTTGTGTTGTGTCCAAATGAGGGTAAAAAATCCTTAATATATATCATTCCATGACCTTTAATTTACAAATTAGGTCATTAAAACAATTGACAAGGCTGACTACCAAAAATTACACCGTTTTTACATTAACTGCTAAGTAAAAGACATAAAATGAGCAAAAGGTGGGATTTCAATCCCTTGTGAGGGAGACGTTGGCCCTTTTTGGGCATGTACAACATCCAGAAGTCGGGCATTATCCCTTTTAGGGATCCTCTAAGCTACCACACATGCCAGTAATCCCATCAAACTGCCACACAATCAAGATGACGTCTAAATCTCCTACATGACGTCCTGTCCATCTAGAGGAAAGTGTTCCATTTGAAGTGGTTCATCCCCCCTATGCTGGGCTCAGCCAAAGTGTCCTGGGTGGAACGTCCTTCTTTCCCTTGTGTGCAAAGGCCCATCATATCACTATCCTATCTTTGCCCTCGATGGGATCCCAACAACCATTTGATGGGCTCTTCATCCCCATGGAGGTCTGAGCTAATCATCTCCCCATGTGTACCGGTCCACTGGTACCTGTCCATTGGGCATGGTCCTATACATCAAAACATTCGCCCTCCATGGGTTCATTATTCCTCAGGATCATAGCAATTTCAATCATATTTCATCATTAATTTTATCAAATGCAGGCATGAGACCTCTAGCATATCATCTAATAGCTCAAAGACATTACACGGACCTACTATACAAAGTTGAAGAAAAGGACAAAGTGCCCTATTGGGCCAGCATCCATAAGAAGAGGAAAGTTTCCAAAGGACATCATTCAAGCCATGTAACATTAGGTGGTATGGTATAAGGATGTCCATACATAGTGAAGACCAGGGGCAGGTATTGTCCATGGGTTCCTTTGTAAGAGGCGAGTTGTACCTGTCATGGATGTAGTTCTTTCCAAGACCTTTATTGCCTTTGTTCTTTCTTTTATTTATTACTTTTTCTCTCTTTTTGGCTTGAAGGTCTTACCAGAGGACACTGCCTTGGCATGGTGACTAGAGCTAACAGTGTTACCCATGAGTATTTTCGCAGAAATGATAAGGCTGGCTCGTGATGAGACCCCCTTTCCCTTGGCCATGCAACCAAGGGTCATTGCCCAGGCGTGGTGACTAGATAATGGCAATGTCATACTACTAGATACCTATGAACATAATGGGTCGGCTCGTGATGAGACCTCCCATCCTCTTGGTTAGGTCTTATTTTACTATTTTTCTTTGGGTCCCTTTTGTTTCTTATCAAGAGGCATCTCTAGGTTTTATTTTCTATGTCTTTTATCTTTTACCAACTGCTTTTACCTCCTGGGCCTTTCGCCCCTTCTTCCCACGGGACAAATTGTAACCCCTCAAATAGGTCATCCTAATCCCGATACTAGGGGAATGGGATGGATGTATGGGAGGAAAGATGTAAAATGATAATATGGTGGGAGCGGACGATGGCTCTTCAAATCCCCCCTGGTGGATAACCAAATCCTATAGATACAAGATTTCTAGGGCACCCCGTTAATCCCTCCAACAATGGTCAAGTGGGTTAGTGTAAGATCCAAGCAGTTGTCAGAAATGTAAGGAAACTGATGCATATATCTGAAAGTTATAATGATCAAACATAACACATACCATGATACCTGGACCAATTACCTCATGGAGCAAGAGTCTTCTCTGATGCAAGTCCAAGACAATGGTGATGGATGTTGCTATTGCTGACAGGACAAATATGATGAACAAGAAGAAGGATGCGCCCTCCAAGGTCATGCTCAAGTCAATCTTTCTCTCGGCACTCCATGTCTAGGACCTGTGGGCCTCGAGACATGATCTCCTAGTTATCCCTAGAAATCGGGGATAATAGGTCCTTTGTCCACTATTCTTATTTTTTGTATGGCTTGTTGATTCTCTGATTCATCCTCAATGCATATGGCATTGGTCCATTCCTGGTCATGAGCTGTATTAGAAAAAAGGCTTAGTGATGCTTGTCTTTCTTTAATTTCAACATTTCTCATTAGATCACATGGCATTTGATCTTGGCTGCTTGATGAAACTGAGCTTGTATCTTCAAGAGGAATAGTGGGTTGATAGGGCAGTTCATCACAATTAGAAGTGCTTGGGAAACTAAATTCTTCTATATTATATTTTGATTGTGAGGGATATTCATCATAGCTTGGCTTCTGGTCCCAATTTCTTAGTTTTTCACCCTCTAAAATTAGATTATCATCTTTTTCTTCTTTTTCAGCAACAAAAATATGACATGAGGGTTGAAACAAGCTATTGTTTCTTTGATGGGAAGGGTACTTTTATGATATTAGGTATTCAACATATTTTTCATGGAAATCATCTTCATTATCATCATACAAAGGTGAATCAATGACCATTTGACTATTAATGGCTGAGGGGATTAGTACAATAGTTGGGACAGCTGGTTTCTCAAGGAAAACATCCTCATGGTCATCAAAACTTGGCAAATCATGGCACATTGGTTCATTAACAATAGGAGGGACTTATAAGCTATGAAGTTGGTCCTGACAATATGCAACACTATTCTCATGATAAAATAAATCTGAATCTAAGATGACCTCTTTCCTTAAAGAATCAAGAAAAGGAGGAAACAAGGAAATGATGGATTGTCCATATTGATCTTTCTCTTGGGGACCCAGATTTTGACATGAATCATGCATTTTTCTTCAAATTTAGGAAATACATTATGAAACTCATCATCTAAGTCTTGATCTCTATAATCATCCCCTTCATCATCACTACTAGAGGAATCACTTCCTGAATCTTGAATATATGATGCATACCCCTCACAAAAATTCTCAAAAAGTCTTTCAGCTGGATAAATTATCTTGCAATGAGAATAAAAAACATCATGAAAGTCCTTCAAAAAGGAAATACTATAAGCAAAGAGTGTTCTATACCATTGCCTCACATCACCTTCCAATGAATACATGAACATTTTCATCAATATATCTTCATGATGGATGTCAAGTTGTTGCATAAAAGCATGAAATTCATGAACATGCTCAAAAGGGTTGTCATCATCACCTTCATAAAATATGGGAAACAGATATTTCCATTCATCAATTTGAGGCACAAGATATGGATAACCATCTATGGCTGAGAAATTGAGTGGGGCAAACCTCCTAGCTAGGATATCCTTCATAGCCATTTGATTTTTCTCATCCCCAATGGAGTCACCAACCTATTCTAATTAATGGAGTCGCCATGGTGAATGTGTATTCTTGAAGGTGTCCAACTTCAGTCACCATCTAAAGATAGAGTTGTGCAATGTCATTCTTCCCAGGGATATTTTCAATCTTCTTAAATCCGTCCCCAACAATGACGCCAAAAATGTTAGCACTGAAAGTCACACTTTGACTGCTAATGTGTAAGCGCAACACCCATCAGAATGTAAAAAATAACTTTGGTTTTGAATAGGTGTTTCAACAAGATGGATAAAGAAAGAGAGAGGGAAACAAACTGCAGATCAATAGGCTACACCAATGGGCAATGGAGTCACAAACATCCCACTCATCTAAGGCACAGAAGGTGCTTAACAGAAAACAAGATTATATGTTGATAGGTGGAAGAAATGAAGAAGGAAAACATAAGATAGAATGTTCAGTAAATAGAGATCCTCTCAATTCAATGAATCAACAAATACTTGAGTATAAACACTGACTGATGGGCAAAATACAACAGATCCTCTGCTGCTTAGGGATCCATAAATCATTGACAGCCTCTGATCCTCAAATCTGCAATATATTCAAATAAGAAGAAATATAAAAGAACAGTTACAATCTGAAATCAGATCTCTCATGAGTCTCTAATAGCAATAATGCTTACAATCCTAAAATGCCCACAGGCTTACAAATGAACACACACAGAAGACTGCCTATTCCTACTCTCTCTAGCCTCTCTTGGCTCATCCCTCCTTTCTTCAAGAGATCTCTCCTTCTTTAAATAGGAAATGGAATCCAAATGAACTAAGGAGGTCGAATCCCATATCCTCCATTGGATTCTAAGCATTGGAGATAGGTGGCAACAATCAAAGAGACAAAAATCCAACAAACTGCTAATTTTCAGGAATTTGTTGGAAGTCATTAATAAATTGTTTCCACCTCATGCATGAGGCCTTTGATGGAGCTAAATATTAGGTGTAGGTGTCCCTTGATATATAACTAATCCTTGAAAATCCATTTGAACTCTCCTGGACATGTGGAAACCTCCCAACAAGGCGAATATCAAAACTGTGACTGCTACAGGAAATTAGTATGCAGCTCCATTGTGCAGAGTACACAATGCCTACTTCTAGATCCAATATCTCTAAAAAAAAACACATTTTGAAAAACTGAGAGAATTTTTTGTTATTTGAAAATTTATTAAGATAAACCTCCTTCAATTTTCGAAATTAGATCCTCAACTGCTCATAACCCAAGTTTTAAATTAGTGACTAAAAACTGGAAGAATAACTCTACACAATTTATCCTCTGCCAGAATATTACGCAGCATCTGTAGGTAGTGCCCAATTGTGTTTCTGCATGCAATTCAGTAACATAAATCCATGGGTGCTCTGATACTTGAACTTGTATATTGGGAATAACTCAATATAATTTCAATTTCCCCCCCAAAAAATAAAAATCCCATAACAATTTTATTCATTTGCGAAAATGAATAATGAAATGAAGATTCCGTTCTCTGTGAAATATTAGGTAGCACCTCTAGGTAGTGCCACTTATGAAATGATGAGGCATAAACCAATATTGTGCTAACACCTAGTTTATGTAATATCAATTTAAACATTCATGCACTTTCTACACACCTTTATATCGTAGTTTATTAGCTCATGCAATGTATATGGGGGCATAAACCATTGGCCCAAGTAAAGTGACTTTGACTAGTTAATTGTATTTATACTTGTGATTGTTAAGCCAAAGGAAATTAGGCAACAACATGCAATTGAATCTAGATTGCAATAACATTTTTATTATCTTCTTGTGCAACTAAATATATTTGTGTGTTATCCATGTGATTAGTTTTTTACAAGTATTTAAATTAACATAGTGATTTATTTACCATTCTAGTTTAGTAATGATTTCTTTATCACTCTAGTTTAACAAACATATTTGGTTATTAGTTTATGACTATGTCATATATCTTGGTTTAATTTACTTGGAAATTTTATGGTGGTTTTCTATGTCTTGACTTAATTGACTTAGCTAAGTACATCCTCTAACATGTGTTTTCCATGATAGATCTTACACATTAAGGATATACATACATAATCTGGACATGATTTATTTATCACTCGAGAACATTGTCAACATTTAACATGTGTTTTCCATCATAGATCTTAGACATTAAGGATATATACTACCTAAAACAGGACAATGAAAAACATACATAATGTGGATATGATTTATTTAGCACTAGAGAACATTGTCAAGCATACTGTTATGTTGCCATGATGGAGATGTAGGGAAAAATTGGCTTTTATCCAAATTTTTTAATAATAAATAAAGAAGTGAAACATAGATTCATAATTTCACATATAATCATTTAAGATGGGTTGACAGGAACTATTTAATATTGTAAAAATGGGAGGGGAGTAAGAATAGAGAAAACAGATGCTTCTCTTAAATTGTTGAAACTTTACACTATAAAAACAAATTTTAAATTCCCCTAAGTTGAAGATTGAAATCCAACTATATAAAAAGTTGGGAAGATGAATTTTTTTTAACAGGTAAGCTTAAAAAACACCATGGTCAATGGAAATCCCTAAAAATATTAAAAACTGAGTGGTCTGGGCTCTTTTGCATGTGAGAGAGAGAGGAGCATTTGAAATCCATAAAACAATGTCGCCTTTTCCATGGGAGAGGATGATTGTGTTAATTCAAAATCCCAAATTCAAAACATGAATAGATATATCATTCACAGTAATGCCAGCAATGCAAAAACCAGTGGAAGCGACCAAAGAAAACAAAGAAAAGGAGGACCTGAGACATATTTGAACCCCTTTGCCCTCCCATACCATGGAGCCTGCAACTATTCTTACCAAGGCCGAAGGCTACGATGTGGTCGGACTTCACAAGAAGGTAGTTGGCTATATGAAGGCTTTACTTGGGTTCATCAATGGAAAAGAAAACAAGAGTTCATCTAATCGATTCAACGACAGAATTCTCAATCCTGTCGTGATCAGGAGAATGCTAGTCAAAATAACTGGAAATCTGTCATGATCTCTCCAAGATTTCCTGGTAAGAATGCATCAAATGCCGGAATAGGGCAAGGTATTTCCATGAAAACAAAGGGTAGAATTTTCTCTGAAAATACTAATTATTCCTGTTTAAGTTTTTGAAGAAAAATTGGAGTTTGATTTACTAGAAAAGATCAAAGAATTGTGAATTATAGCAGAGGGAAGATTTTTATAAACATTTATGCTTTTATGCACTCGTTCTCTAGTCTGCCACATTGGTCCCATTGTTTTTGAATGGTAATTTAGGGTAATGGGGGGATTCTATTTTGTGGCCTAGTTTCAAATCATAAGTAAAATCTTTCTACTGGGATTAGATCTGGTGGCCTTAAGGCATAAAATTTTAGTATGTGTTTTCAAGGGTTGTAATGAGTTGTGTATAGCATGATTCAATATGGGATTTAAAATATGTGGATATGATTTTTAGAAAAGTGAGATTCCTTAGGACCTGGAAACCAGTCTCTTCTCTGGATATGTAGTTGTGAGTGTCGGTGTAAGCTAATGTGACACCAAGTGGCATTGTAGGTAGAATGTATATAAATTATAGTGATTTTTTAGATCAGTTGGAATATTTTTTCTAAGCTCGCCTGTAAGGTGATCATAGCGCTCTGCCAATGAACGATACATTCTATAGAATTCTTCAACATGGTTGAGGAGTTCAGACCTTTTCTTGTAATACATCTATGCCTTCTTGGCAAATGAATCTGCATCTTATTCAATCAGTTTCAACATTGTCTTCACATGTTTATCCATGCCTATAAAAACAAAGTGTTTCATGTATCAATTCAATTAACATGAACTTGGCAGAATGACAAGAAAACAAAAATATAGAAAATGCAACTGTAATTGCACAAACAAACCAAAACTCCCAGGAAAAACCAGAATGCATACCTTCCAGATTATCTTCCAGCCATCATGAATTTTTGGGACTGATATGACTGACACTGTCCCACCACCAAGAATGGGACTTTCCATATCCACTCTTCTTCATCTTGTAGTCTTTTAGTCAGTCTTGTTGATGATATCAGATGATCGAATTTGATAGGAAGGTATGCTTTTCAACTAAATAGGTTTCTCTGAATGCAATGTGTCATTCCTTCACCATAGTAGTGCCTCGCATTTCAGATCCTGCCGGAAATAGAACTACTTGCTAAAGGATTTGTAGAATTTTACAATAGCACTAATCCTTTGACGTGAGGAACTATACCCTTGATTTGATCGGGTATTGTGTAGAAAAAATATTCTGTGCATTGAGGCAAGTTTTTGTTTTCCACCCTGTGTACATATGCTAAAAATCTATGATGAAAATGCAGAATTGTTGTATCCATATGCTTTAATTTTGTAATATATGTAATAAATTGGTATAATGTGTATGAAGTATATGGACTAAAACATCCAAAACTACCTTTTATTTATTTAGAAGGTTAAAATCTTAAAAAAAACATTGGAGAGTACATTTTTTAACAAAATGTTGAAGGGAATAATCTACAAGGGAAGTGGTTTATCCTGTCTTTCATGATGTTATGATTTTATCCATGCCCTTAAAGTAACTTACAAGCACACATTAGAGTGTGATGGCAGATAACAAGTAAACACGAAAGCCGATAAAACTTTAAAGCCTTTGTGATGCAATCTTCTTGTTGGGGAGTCTGATCTGTAAATTGCAGTAGGTATCCTTCTAACTAGTTCATCACAACAGATCCTAGATTAACTTTTTTTATTGTTTGATAGAACCTGGTAAATGTGTTTCTGTTGTCCAATTGCGGAAAAAGGAAACAACATAAATTATGTGGACAATTCATTCAACCATGAACAATTTGACACATAGATTTACCTAAGAGAAATCCACTCCAGGACAACTCCAACAATGGAATGTCTTCGTCTGTGCTTTATTGACTCTTGAAAATAAGAGAATTACCAATTAAAATGGCTCTAATGAGCAGAGAATAATGTGCATGTGTCTCCAACTACTACATCACTTCCTTCCTCTCTCTCTTTGCAATATTCATCCATAGTGAGAATTGGCTATTGGACTCAGAACTAGCTTCGGTCTTTTGGATCTGTCTTCAACTACTTTCATTGTCTTGAAGAACTCATTCGAAATATAATCCAAGCTTTAGCAGGAACACTCCAATTTTGAGATACACCATTTCTTCCAATTCCAGACCCTCTTTTCTGGAATCCCAACAACTTGTGAATCCCAACCGCCTGGGAGGAGGAGGAGGAATAATTCATATCTGGACATGACACAGTGTTGTTGATGAAATTAAGATCCTCAAATTGGGGCCAAAACTTAAAAAAACATTGTCTATGAGTCTATTGATTAAGCATATGATTATATCATTTTCATATATGTGCAGAGTAGAGTAAAATTTAGGGGAGAATCATTGAAATGTCTTTTAACTAGTGTAAGCTCTCGATTGTCCTATGGCCATATTGGCATTCTTGTACAGAAAGGGGAGGAGATTGAAGGATGCCATATTTCGAAGGGGACACGAAGGTATTTATTTTTATTATATGAACTGGTAGAATGGACAAATTAGCCTTTCTTTTCTGCTATAACCAAACACCTTGTCTAGGATGGGGAATCTAATCATATTCACCCTGACCGCAAAGCAAGTGTTTCATCTAATCAAACCCTATGGATATGCGATTCTATTGTCCATATCCAATTCTAATCACCACAACCCTTATGGTGTTGTAGAATGCATATCTATTCTCTGGCTGTACATAATCTAATATGATGAATTGTCACAGATAGAAAATGATACAATAGAAAATGATAAACCCTCTACTGGGATCTATAACTTCTTGTAGCACCTTTAAGGCAACAATTTGATCATGAACATATAAGTGCTAACAATGGCTCCACAGGGGATGGAATGCTTCGTGTGAGCTACCAAGAACCTACAGACCTAGTGCCTTATCCAATTTATCCCTACATATTGTATTCCTGAGAGAACCTCTACTCCTTATTGAAAGATGACAACACTGTCATAATGGGCCAAGGAGGCCACCTAGGGGAACGCACACCTGGGGGGCATAAGTCAATCACTTAGGTGTGACACATCTTCACCTTTTGATGATTAATTAAATATATGTAAATAAATGGTTCCCTCAGTATATAAGGTGAATCGAGACTCAAATAAATAATTCTTACCTTTTCTTCTAAAGCTATGTGTCTCATTTTTTTTATCTTCTAAGTTTGCATTTTACATTTACGATAATTTCATTTTTAGGGTTTCTGAAGAATAACCAGTGCACCTCCCTTCATGGCTACCTCATGGTGACTCTGTTTTCCATGCTTCCACCTCTGAGAGAAATCTTATCCCATTATCTAGCCACTCTCTCAGGGAACAAATCGTTTCCTTCAAGTTTTCCAATCTAGAAGGGAGGGCGCACCAACTGGGGTTTGCACCCTTATTGGTTTCTCCCTTGTTGGGATGAAGTGAGTGTGCCCTCTTCTATGGCTACTCTGGGATTCTCCCACTAATCCCCAAAGGTCACTCTGAGATAGCCAATGTCTCTTGGCCACTCTCGGATCATCTTGGTTTGGATCCCCATTGCTTGGTGACCCAAACCAATGGTGCACCCATGAGGAGCTTTTGGTCAGAAGTTGGATTATGGATTTCGTGGTCACCTTCTCCTATAGATCGCCTTATTGGGTAGATCAATTAGTATCATATCCTCAATATCCATGGAAAAGATTTTGATCTTGAAGATTGAGCCATATTGTTTTGGTGTTTTCATGAAATTGTCTAGATTTTGCACATTCAAAGGTTTCCATTTTCATTCAAGTAGCTCAATGGATATCATAAGCCCCAAGGGCACAAAGATATCCATTGCAATAGAGAGGAGTTCCAAAGATATAAAACAATACAAATCTCTCCCTCTAGACCAATTCAGCTCCATTGCTTCGGGTTTTTGCGTCCTCTGTTCTCAAAACAGAGTCTGACCCATTTTTTTTTTTAGCATTGCAAACTAGTGGTGCCTTTGATCTTCAATTGAACTCACAATTCCTCCATGCAAAGATCCTTTCGCAGTCGACTCAGATTCCAACACATCAAATCTCGTCCAAGATCTTGCCTCTGTTCTCAATGAGCTGCTCAAAATGAAACAACAAAACAATCCAGACACCCTCTAGTTGGCCACTCGAATCCAACTACCCAAATTTGTTGGTCAAACCAATGGAGAAATTTTTGATTCTTGGATCCATAGCCTCTCCACCTATTTCAATACATGTCCAAGCCTTAGCGAGGAAAGAAAGCTCCAAATCGTCACCTTGCAATTAGAAGGACTAGCACAAAATTGGTGGGATATAGTGAAATAGAAGACCACATTTGTGATAGAGATTGGGCATGCTCTAGAATCCTCTACTTCTGAACCCATCAGAACCTAGGCTCAACTTTTTGAATCTTTGAGAAATCACTTCTACCCACCCGGGTATGTGCAATCTTTATGGATCAAATGGCACCAACTTCGATAACTCCCTTCACAAGGAGTGCATGGCTACATAGAATTCTTCTGCAAGATGGGCCTATTACTTCATATTCCAGATCTAGAAGAGGTACCCATATTAAAATTTGTGGTTGGTTTATTAATTCAGTTCCGTCAAGAAGTAGATCTTTTTGAAAATCCAACTTTAGACAAAACATTTCAGAGATCTTTGGCTATAGAAAGGAAAGTCTCTCCTAGAGTTCATACTCCTTAGTCCTGCCCATACACCAACTCCCTGCCTCTCAACCATATAGCTCCCACTTTCCACCTCCTCAAGCTCAAAACCTGTAACACCCTCTTTCCCCCAGATTGTAAATATAACTGGACTGGCCAAGGACTATGGAAAACTCATAAGTATGAATATGTGATGTAAATGGACCTGTAGGAAGAGGTCAATGAATGTGAATAATACTTTGGGATTTATTGTAGAATTGCTAAGAGGGGATGTGCAGAAAAGAGACCACGATGGCGGTGGAAGGATCCTGAAAAGGTGGCATTAACTTCCACCCTGAATGAATACCGTATTTGGACTCCACTAACCCGAAGAACCAAAAGTGTCTCACTGGCCCCCAAATTTAATGTCTTGCAGGCTGGTAGGAGGGCGACTTGATGAGGGATGGGATGGTGAACCACCCATCCGTAGAGCTGTCAGGCCTGATCAGTGTGAGGGTAATCGTGCCACACACAACCTCGCGAGAGGATAAGGCGTATGAAGAAGCGATGGAAGGGGGAAGACGTGAGGGGAACTCTGGTATTACGCAGGGTGAGTGATAGTAGAGAGGAAGAATTGCAACCTTCGCTCCTGGTCACTAGCAGACAAAGAGACACAGTCTCAGAGCATCGTGGTCTCAGCTCGGGGGTGGATAGTGGTAAATCTGTTGGGAGTCACTGAGCCTAGGGTTGGGTGGAAACGAGCACCCCTCTCAGTAGTTGCACCCACTTCTGGTGTTATTTCTGATACGTATTTTATGTATTGCATCTTGAAATTCATACACTGATATATATATACTCACAACACTGTGAGATTGTGAACGATTTTAGTGTAAGTATGTTTGTGAATGTTTTGATAATAATTAATGGACTTATGCTTGTAATAGAGGAAGCCATACACGACTTACGTTGATAAAAATGAATCTAATCATGCCCAGGTTGAACTAAGTCAGGTATCCAGTCCGTTCTTAGGAATTTGTTTCCCTTATCTGTAACCAGGAACGCTCTGGATTAGATCTCTTCACAGAAATTCCCTTCTTAGAAAGGCTTACGAAGAACCTGGAAAAAGGACTTGAATGTGCAAGCCTTAGCAACCCTGTATGAAGAGGAATGATCCTCCTCGAAATCCCAAAGTAGCAGTGTAAGGATAAGTATTAATCAACGGATGAGATCCTGTCAGGGAACCTGTTGTCATTCACGATCATTAAATCGAAGGAATAAGCGAGGGCATTAATTTCCTTAACCCTTTTCCTCTATCTTCATGAATAGAGAGGAAATATGAATTGTAGATCTCCAGGCTCCATGAGAGCATCTAGACCGTTGGTTTTCCACTTCCAAAGACCATTAGGAAAGGGCGCGACATCGGGGCTGATCTAAACCATCAGATCTTAGCTAAGAAACCTGACATTTGTTAGATCTATCGGGAGATAGATGAGGGTTAAGCCTCGTGAACTCGGAGGTTCACGAGGTAGGATTCCAAAGGTTGGATACTCCAAGTCGCGAGTGGTGAAGCCACAAAAGGATCTGAGTTGTCCATACGAGAAGGATAGGTGGCGGAGATCCAAGGATCTCATGAACTCGGAGGTTCGTGAGGTAGGATTCCAAAGGTTGGATACTCCAAGTCGCGAGTGGCGAAGCCATGAGAGGATCTAAGTCATCCATCCGAGGAGGACAGGTGGCAGAGATCCAGGGAAATCGTGAACTCGGAGGTTCGCGAGGTAGGAGTCCAAAGGTTGGATACTCCAAGTCACGAGTGGCGAAGCCACGAAAGGATCTGAGCCATCCATCCAAGAAGGACAGGTGGCAGAGATCCAGGGATCTCACGAACTCGAAGGTTCATGACGTAGGAGTCCAAAGGTTGGATACTCCAAGTCGCGAGTGGCGAAGCCATGAGAGGATCTGAGCCGTCCATCCAAGGAGGACAGGTGGCAGAGATCCAGGGATCTCGTGAGCTCGGAGGTTCGCGGGGTAGAAGTCCAAAAGTTGGACGCTCCAAGTCATGATTGGCGAAGCCACGAGAGTATCAGAGTCGTCCATCCAAGGAGGAAAGGTGGAAAATATCCAGGGATCTCGTGAGCTCAGAGGTTTTCGGGGTAGAATTCAAAAAGTTGGATGCTCCAAGTCACAAGTGCCGAAGCCACAAGAGGATCTGAGCCGTCCATCCGAGGAGGACAGGTGGCAAAGATCCAGGGATCTCGCTACCTCGGAGGTTCGCGAGGTAAGAGCCCAAAGTTTGGATGTTCTAAGTCGCGAATCGACAAATTGGCGAGAGGTTGTGAGTCTTCCATCTGAGGAGGACAGGTGGCAGAGATCGAGAAGATCTCGTGAACTTGGGAGCTCGCAGGGTGAATGCCCAAGTATTTGGTGTTAAAAGTCGCGAGACACGAGGTCGCGAAGCGGCGAAGTGGCGAGAGCCTGTGAGTCATCCATATGAGGAGGACACGTGGTAGAGATAGAGAAGATCTCACAAACTCGGGAGCTCATAGGGTGAACACCAAAGTATTTGGTGTTAAAAGTCGCGAGACATGAGGTCGCGAAGCAGCGAAGTGGCGAAAGGCTGTGAACTGTCCATCGGAGGAGGACAGGTGGCAGAGATTGAGACATCTCACGAACTCGGGATTTTGCAGGGTGAGAGCCCAAGTATTGGGTATTCAAAGTCACGAGGACGTGACAAGCGAGAAGGTAATAACCGTTGGATACGGATCGCGGGAAGACCATTGGATCCGCACGTGGAATCGTGTATCGGAGCCTCGTGAGAAAAGGCCCGTGAATTTGGCCACGGGAATCACGAGGTTACAAGTAGCGAAATCCCTCGGGGAAAAGTCAGCGAGTTGACTGAACATCGGGTCTCGAGGATCTGAGAACCCAGTGTTCAACCTCTGATCTCGCGAAGTCACTAGTTTCGATTCCCCGATAAATCAAGGAAGGGGGAATCGCGCGAGAGAACTTTGGGAGAAAATTTCCCGATAGGGAAATAGAAGAACCTTGGATTTCTTCGATGGCAAGAAGAAGAAGACCCTGTGAGAGGATGTACCCATGGTTGGCGTGCCTGCATCAGGTGGGACATAAGACCGTGGTTATGTACAGAGAATCGGGTAGGTAAATAGAATACATGTGATTCGGGGATTGGCATTTTGCTGCTACAAGCTCCAGGGAGTCTCATTACTGAGAAAACAACGAAAATTTTTGATTGATGGTAGTGGGTGTGTTACAAATTGGTCTCAGGGTATGGTTACAACACTCAGCCTGATTGGACTCAGGCAGGAGACGCGCATAAACTGCGTTAGAAACACGCCTATGAGGAGTAACCCCCTGACTTAACTATCTTGTCCAGGAATTAAAAACTTGGAATATAAAAACCTGACTGTGTATGCATGGGAGAGAGTTATGAAACTATGCACACATTATAAAATGAATTTAACTCTGGACTAATAGCCAACGTTTGTCTGTTCACTTCAGCGGATGATCAACCGCAGGAAGCTACAAACGCAGAGTATGGTGACTCACCAAAAGGTGGGAGAAGGCTCCCACAACAGAGATGAGGAGTCTTATGAAAGAAGAGCAATAGGAACCCCTCCAGACCTAGCTGAGACTGTGAGGAGTCTCATGGTCGAATTGCAAAGCTGCAAGGCCGATAATGAAAGAATGATGAAAGAACAAGAAAAGCAAACTGAGATCAATGCAGTTTTACTGTAGAGCTTATCCGACCTACAACAACAAATGCAACATGAACCTGAGATGTAGAATCATGGTCGTATCAGTGGTCATACTGAGAGAATCATGTCAATAAAGGTCCACCCCAGAGTTAAAGGACCAGTGCTAGACGATTCCACTGAGAAGGAAGCTAGTGATTCAGAAGGCTCTTCCAGCAGCAGGACCAATTCCTATTCTCAAAAGAAACAAAAGAAGAAAAAGACTTCAAAAAGTCATAAATTTGAGGAATTCAAAAATGCCAAACCTCCCTCCTTCGACGGCGAGATAAAGAAGGCAGAGGAAGTTGAGGCCTGGCTACTCGGACTGAAGAAATATTTCAGAGTCCATGAATTTTCAGAGAATTTGAAGGCCCGAGTGGCCACTTTCAATCTGAATGGAAAGGATTCCATCTGGTGGGAAGACCTTAATAATATGAAAGGGGTCTGTGAGGAGGACCTGTCTTGGAAACAATTTGAGAAATACTTCCGGAAGAAGTATTTGTCGGAAAGGTATTTCGACGAGAAGGCTAAAGAGTTTTATGAACTCAAACTGGGACAACTTACTATGGAGGAGTATGTCAATAAATTCCTTGACTTACTGAGGTATGTACCCTACATCAAAGTAGAGAAGGCGAAGGTACAACTCTTCATTAGTGGGCTACCCAAGGAATACCGGAACCGAATTGAATTTGATGAGCCAAAGACCTTAGAAGACACTATAAGAAAGGCAACATATTGTCATGAACAATATGGACATCGAACAGAATCTTGTGGAGACTGTAAACAAAAGAATGGTTCCAAATTTCAGAAGAAAGGGAGCAAATCCTCGGGATTTAAAAACTACAAGAAGAAACAAAGAATGAACTTTCCAACCTGGAGTGTACTCCAACACAAATTTCCCTTAGCGGACGGAAATAAAACTTGTGGACCTATACCAGTAAATACTGAAAACCCAAAGAGAAAACCTTTGGAATGCTAGGATTGCAGAGGAGATCATCTCCAAAGAGACTTTCCACTCCGACAACAGAACATTTGGAGAATTTATAACATGCAGGAAGCTACCACAATCAATGATGTGGCAAGGAGTGTGCCGCAGATCTATGCAGCCTTGGATAATAACCAAGTTGACCACCAAGCTTCAGTGGTGGAAATAGAAGGTATGATCTTCAACCATCTGGTATCTATTTTAATTGAACCTGGTTCAAATTTGAGTTATATTTCCCCTAGAACCGTTGATAAGTGTAAGCTATAGCCACAGAAGCAAACTAAACCATGGTTGGTACAGTTAGCCACTGGTACCAAAAGAAAGGTGGTAGAGGCCATACCAGCCTGCCAGCTAATGTTGGGTAAATTCCCCACCCAAGCAACCCTTAATGTATTACCCTTGGGATCATACAACCTGTTGATTGGTATGGACTGGCTGGCTGCCCATAAAGCCAAACTGGATTGTTACTATAAAACCTTAGAATGTGTGAGCGAAGAAGGAAAAAGGATAATCCTTCAAGGGATCCGAAAACTGGTCTTGGTGAGACAAATATCAGCATTACAAATGAGGAAGTATTGTCGAAAGGGATGTCCCCTATATGCAGTATAGGTGTTGAAAACAACCAAAGGTGCAGATCCAAGCCCTGAAGATCACCCTATCCTGAGAGAATACCGAGATGTGTTTCCAGAGGAAATACAGGGTCTACCTCCGAGAAGAGACATTGACTTCTCAATAGAACTTGCACCAGGAGCGGTGTCGGTGTCTAGAACACCCTACCGGATGAGCATGCCTGAGTTAGTTGAACTCAAATTTCAATTGAAAGAAATGATGGATAAGGGTTATATTCGACCCAACGTGTCCCCCTGGGGAGCACCGGTCTTGTTTGTGAAAAAGAAGGATAGCACCCTTAGACTGTGTAAAGATTACAGACAACTTAATAAAGTAACCATAAAGAACAAATACCCCTTGCCCAGGATCAATGATCTATTCAATCAGTTGGGAGGTGTGTCTATTTTCTCAAAGATTGACTTGAGGTCAGGATACCATCAAGTCCGAATCAAGGGTGAAGACATCCATAAGACCGCTTTCTAGACATGGTATGGTCATTATGAGTTTGTGGTAGTACCATTTGGGTTAACCAACACCCTTGCTAGTTTCATGTGCTTAATGAACAATGTACTCAGTAAATTTCTAGATAAATTTGTACTAGTTTTTATTGATGATATCTTAATCTACTCTAAGAATAGAGAAGAACATGAAGAGCATCTTAGACTTGTGTTGCAAGTGCTAAGAGAGCATCGACTCTATGCTAAATTAAGCAAGTGTGACTTCTTCCAGAAGCAAATACACTACTTGGGACATGTTCTGTCCAAGGAAGGGGTAGCAGTACATCCTGACAAGATTAGGTCTATCATGGAATGGCCAACCCCAAAGGATGTCTCAGACATTAGATCCTTTATGGGATTGGCGGGATACTATAGGAGATTTATAAAATATTTCTCCAATATTGGTTGTCCAATCACTGCCCTCCAGAAGAAGGGAATAAAATTTATGTGGACACAACAATGCGAAGAAATATTTCAAACCTTGAAACATCCACTAACCCATGCACCCATGTTGAAAATTCCTGACCCAAAAGCTGACTTCCTTGTGTGCACATATGCCTGTAAAGAGGGGCTCGAAGGAGTCCTTATGCAGGAAGGAAAGTTGATCTTTTATGAATCCTGAAAATTGAATGAACATGAGGTCAACTATGTGACTCGTGATCTATAATTGGCTGCCATAGTGCATGTCTTAAAAATGTGGAGGCATTACCTCTTGGGAAGGAAACTTTTGCTTATGACAGATCACTGTGGATTACAATATTTGTTTGATTAACCCAAGCTCAATACTAGACAAGCTAGATGGATGGCCCTCCTTAGTGAATTTGATTTTGAAATCAAACACATCAAAGGGAAGGAGAATAAGGTGGCCAATGCCCTTAGCAGAAGCATGAGAACGATTCACCTGGCCGCGGTGAGTACTTGCGAGACAGATGTCAAGAACATAATCAAGGAGGTACAAGAAACAGATTCCTTCGTCCGAAATGTGACCCCGTACCTACAACAAGAACCCGCTGGAGTAAAATCTGAAGGCTATCAGATGACCAAAGGAGGTCTACTCACCTACAGAGATAGACTGTACATTCCCAATTGTGACGACTTGAAGAGGTTCATCATGGATGAACTACATAAAAGACCCTACACTGGTCACCCAGGATACCAGAAAATGATTACTGCCACCCGAAAACAATTCTACTGGCCGGGATTGAAGAAGGATATAGCCAAATATTTGGCCCAATGCATCGAATGACAACAGGTTAAAGCAGAACATCGACACCCATCAAGACTATTACACCCTTTACCCATCCTAGAATGGAAATGGGAAACCATCTCCATGGATTTTATCACTGGATTACCAACTTCGACCAAACAAAATGACGCCATTATGGTGGTGGTGGATAAACTAAGTAAGTCTGCTCATTTCATCCCCATCAAATCAACCTGCAAGGTGATAGATATCACATAGGTATTCATGAAACAGGTATTCAGACTGCATGGTATGCCGAAAGAGATAATATCTGACAGAGACACAAAATTCACTTCCAAATTCTGGAAATCACTGATGGTGGGTTTGGAGACCAAGTTGTTGTTTAGCACTGCCTATCACCCACAAACCGATGGAAAGACATAAAGAGTAAATAAGATATTAGAAGATTTGTTAAGGATGCATGTGATGCATCAACCTAGGAAATGGGAAGACTACCTGCCATTGGTAGAATTCGCCTACAACAACGACTATCAAGCATCCTTAAAGATGAGTCCCTTCGAGGTCCTCTATGGTAGACAGTGCAATACTCCAGTCAGCTGGAGTAATCCTGTAAATAGGATTTCTATTGGATCCGATATGTTGAAATAAATGGAACAGCAAGTGACTCAGATAAAACAAAATCTGAAGATCGCTCAGAATCAACAGAAAAGTTATGCTGATCAAAAGAGAACTCCAAGAGAGTTCAAAATGGGAGACCATGTATATCTTAGAATTAATCCCAGAAGGAGTTCCCTGAAAATGGGAGCTTGTGCCAAATTGGCACCACGGTATTATGGACCCTTTGAGGTTCTAGACAGTGTGGGACCTGTACCCTATCGGCTAGCACTTCCTCCCACAGTAAAAGCACATAATGTTTTCCATGTTTCATTATTGAAGAAATATGTACATGATGCTAATCATATAATTGACTGGT